>JASAMX010012081.1:0-10428 GCA_030248175.1 Microlaimidae sp. YZB2_3
GCGTTACCTATGATACAATATTACTTACTAGGGTGAGTGGTTACAAAAATAGAAGTTATCGTTCTGGAAGTGACAACATATGGTGACAGCTTTTTTGATAACACGTCCTTATATAGGTAATCCAAATCTCCTTTCAACCATCTGATTGAAGCATCCAACCACCAAATTGCGGGATATTTAATTAACATATGCTATAATGTTGTTTCAATTATTAAAAGTTTGCTTAGCTTTAAATTTAAAATATTAAGATGTAGGCAATAGATTTTTTTTAAGTGCCTTAATTGCTATGGATAGTTTAATGTTAAAAAAGTGTGTTGTTTTAAATAAATTAATAAAAATTGTCAATTCCAAACTCTGTAGCAACGCTTTGTTGGAGCTACAATGCAACTCTTGAAGCTCTTTATAGTTTGGCTATTTTTGTATTTTTTTTAAAATAAATTTTAACGTAATGCCATAAATTATTTTCCTATTGTTGAAAATAACAAATAAGTGATTCACAAAATGAAGAAGCAGGTGTTATTGTTGGTGCTTAGGGTAGTGTTGCAATAACTACTTAAGGTCTCTCCAGACAGTTTTTATTGCACAGCGTACAGTAGTAAACCAATTGCAATAAAGAGCAAAAATTATCAATTTTTATTTACAAAGAATTTATTTTTGAATTATTATACTAATAGAATTTTATAATATTTTAAGATATTCAATTGACGAAAATTTGACTATTTGGCGAAAAACAGGCAACAACCTCTGTTTACAATAATGATATTTTTTAAATATATGTAAAATAAATTTTTAAAATTTAAATTTGTTGCAAATATGTTTTATGTGGGAATTGATCTTGGGACCTTTCAAAAATTTAACAACGCGCTAACCAATTATGCCACTGCAACCATGGGATGATGAGCTCTAAAACCGATTTATAAACAAACCCTCTGAAATAAATCGATAAAACGGACGACAGAACTATTTTTGCGTTAAAAAATACAAAAGATATTATCAAAAATATAACAAAAAATGTGTAACTCCCTTTATAAAAAATAATGGAAAAGTAGGCCATTATAATGAGCCTCTCCATTTAAACGACACTCTCCATAATAATGGCATAGTAGCCATTTTAATGCGGGAAAATATGCTTAACCCGCATTTTTCACGGAAAATTGTATATTAAACCATAAATACAAAAATATTTCCATAAAATGTTACGTACGTGAAAAAGGGTAACAATTCCTCTTTATTGGAAGTATTTTCACTAATAAATTATGAATAGTGCATATTTCTAAGGGTTTTAAAAAAATTTCGTTGCAATTTAATTTTTAATATCAATTATTTCAACTACTTCCAATAATACGGCTGAAATTAGTGTTTATTAGGCTTCAAACTGCATGCTGGATTAGCGCTAAAACAAATAGACTAGTATTAAGCCCTTAGTAGTGTGAGCCGGTATTAGAAAGACATTATTTGGACGTCATTATTTAGCGGGTTTTTTCTTTACTAAAGCATTGGGTTTATTCAAGTTTTTAAAGTTACACTTTCAAATTCAAAATGCCCTAAACTTACAGCAATTACAAGAGATTTCCAGCGGTAGGTTACCAAATCGCGGACTCCTTTAGGGTATTTTTCAAACGGAAACTTCCACAATGTCACCTGGCATAATCGAAGTAATTTGTTTTGCTGGGAAGAATGCAGCCCCAAATCCACAAATACTATGGAAACGTTGGGGAAATGTCTTTGAATTGTGCCGACACAGTTGAGGGCCTGTAAAAATTTTTGGTCAATGCGAAGTTGACTATTTTTTGACGTTGACCAATTTTTGGTCAATGTCAAATATCAAAAACGAGAAGTTATCTGCTTGTTAATTTCTAACCTCTAGTCTACAAGCGCATATTTTATTTAGGGCCAGATTTTTTATTTAAAGGTTTGCTGTGGAGTCAAACTTTTTGTCTTCGATTTTGATATTTTTTTGTGAAAACCTTATCCCTGTCCCCAATAGCTCATACAAATTTTTTCAACAAAATATCTGCAGTGGCTCAGGGGTTATGACCCCCCAAAATGGCATTTTTTGACAATCCTGTACGTGAAAAATTGCTCAATGGGTATTACAATTTATGTTAAAAATTATGCATTAAAAAGAGGCTACTTTCTACTCTAATTTGATACCTTGATCGTTAAGATTGGTGCAGTATTTGTCGAAATATTGCGTTTCCTGTACAAAAAACCCGCGATATTTTTGTTAAAAACACCAAACGACGGCAGTGATTTTGTGAAGCTTCCCCAACCTTTTTTTCCTTCACTTCGTGTTTTTAGTCAAAAAATCGAGTGTTTTTTTGTACGAGAAACGCAATATCTCGACAAACACAGCACCAATCTTAACGATCTAGGTACCAAATTAAAGTAAAAAGCAGCCGCTTTCTTTGAGTGTATAATTTGTAACAAATATTGTTATAGCAATTGAGTAATCGTTCACATACAGAATTGTCAAAAAACGAAATTTTGGGGGGTCATTACTTCTGAACCACTGGAGATATTATGTTAAAAAATTTTTGTGGGCTATTGGGGGTAGGGGTAAGGTTTTCACAAAAAATTATCAGAGTCAAAGACAAAAAGTTTGACTCCGCACGGCACCTTTAATCAATTTCTTACACTCTTAACCTTGCTTTTAGTTTTTTAATGAAACATTTGCATATATTAAAAAGGTGATATATGATATATATATTTATATATACGTATATTTATATTTGCACAAGCAACTTGTTTGTAAATTTTGGAAACAGTTCATAAAAAATTAAATAACATAATTTTTTGGCAGGAAGCTTAGCTTGGCCCACTGCATTCAACTTTTGGGTTCTAACCACAAAGCGAAATTGGCAGCTGAGAATATATAAAATATGATATTTTTTTATAAAAATTAGTGTTTTTAGTCAACTTTATAATCTACTTGGTAATTTTTACCCGAGCTGATTGATTTGTGCATGACTTTTTACAAACAAAATTAAGAGAGTATTTGTTAAAACGAATATTAATGTTATGTGATATTAATAAATATTTTGTGTTAATAATCGTTTTTTGTTATAAAATTAAACTTAAAATCAGACGGAGCAAGCGTTGTGAATGTGAATAACTGTGTGCAATGTTAAATACTTTTCATCTTTAAAATTTATGTACCCAAAAATAGCGAGTACTTTCGCGGCTGTATTTTTGCTCCTTCCCAATAAAAATCACGCTGGTCAAAATCCATTGTTCTAAAGGGAAGGAATCAGGCGCGCATAAAAGGACGCCGCGCGCATAAAGGGTCGCCACTATTTAATAATAATAATCTAATGACCCGCCCCTCTTTTTTTAATAACCTGCCCCCCCCGGACATTCTTTTAGCCATATTCTCACCTGCATTTTGATACCCAGTTTTACCACTGCTTCCCCCACAACCCATACGCTTATGCCCAACGCGTCTAAAACTACGTTTATTTCTATCCAGGACTGTATTTGACATTTCAAAGCTATTAAAATTCTGAGGTGATGAGCTAAGAAGAGTTGGTCAAAACGTTTACCCTTTAACGTTTCTTGTACAAAACACCCTTGATTTTTTCGCTAAAAACAGGAAGTGAAGGAAAAAAAATTTGGCCAAACTTCATAAAATCGCTACGGTTGTTTGGTGTTTTTAACAAAAAATTGCGGGTTTTTGTAGCACAAAATTTGTCATTTTTTGATTCACGTAAAAAAGTAAAATCGCTTAACCTGCTACCATGATTGCCCATTACTCGGTTACAACAGTAAAACATTTATATTACAGCAGTAAAACCTTCGTATTACCGCGATAAAACCTTAGTTTTACAGTGGCACTATCTTGGTTCAACCATTTTGGTCTTAAAATTTACCATGGTAAATTCTTTGTATAACCTATATTGTACCTGTAGGTTGTACCTTTTACTTTGTGCATGATTAGTTTACAGTGAGCGATCAAATTAAAATGGTTAAAGCTGTACAACAGAAATATCCAAATATTATTTACAAATACCTTGTATTAAGTAAGACTTAGATAGGAGCTAGATGATACCCAGAGTTTACCCTAATGAAGTTTGTGTAATCCAATGGTTAGACAAAGATACCATCACCTTGAAACTAAAGTTTCACTGCGGCAATAGATATATACAAAACAATTCATACTTTTGTTATACATTTGAAAAATAATGAAAAAAAAATGAAAATTGAAAAATAATGTTTAATATGCAAATTAAATTTTTTTATCTTACGCCCTAGTTTAAATTATAAATCTAAAACACTTCAGTTGACGTAAGGCACAATCTTTAACGCAATGCTCTTATTTTTGGTTTTTACAACAAATATATCCTGAAATCTTAAATTAAAGCGTACAAAAAAACTTCTGAAGCTTCTAGGGGGCCGTAAAAAAAAAAATATAAAAAGGAGGGTTTAAAAAAAAAAAAAAAAAAAAAAAAATAAAAAAATAAAAAAAAACAAAGAAACGGAAAGAGAAAAAAAAAAATGGGGACAAAAAAAAGAAAATCGGCAGGGATAACTGCCAGGATGGCAAAAAAAAAAAAAAAAAAAGAAAAAAAAAAATACAAGATATCTCAAGAAAAGAAAAAAGAAAGATTGAATAACACAAAAACAGAAACAAAAAAAAAAAAAAAAAACAAAAAACCGAAAAAAAAAAAAAAAAAAAATAAAAAATAAAAAGCCAAAAACTTTACAAATAAACACAAAAAAAACATAAAAAATCCTAAAAACTAAAAAATTCTTAATCCAAAAATAAAATAAAAGTTCAAAGATATAATAAAAGCAATAAAAAGTCCAAATAAACTCTAACTCATTAACCAACTTATAAAAAATCAAGAAAATTTAAAAAGGTAAAAATAAAAAATCTAATATTCCATTTAATAAAATTTCTTATTTTAAAAAAAAGAATCAAAAAAAAAAATTATTTACTAAATATAAAATATAAGTATATATTAAAAATAATAAGATCATAAAAAATCTTTTTATATATTTAATATTGAGACTAAAAAAAATAATAAAAAAATAAAAAATTAAAAAATATAATGTATTAAATTTATATTAAATAAAAAAATTTTTTATTTACTACCATTCTAGTTAAAAAGCGAACAACAAAAAAAAAAATACTGTTGAACATGATGCCTGTGTTTGGTCTTCCCAGTAAAAAAACATATTAAGCTTATTGAGCAAATTCAATGCAACTTTACGCGTAGACTGCTGTTATGTCCACTGTTAAATTCCTAAAACGGTCATATTCCGAAAAATGCAACGATGCAAAATTTTAATTTTGTTTAAATTTTTGCAGCTTGACAGTTTTGAACGTAGAAGAGTAAAGAAAAAATTAGTTTTTTGTTGCAAGGTACTTTATAGTAAACTGAATATCAATAAAAACAAATACTTTAAAGTAATTATAAACTACAAAGAAGTTCAACAGGAAAAATATTTTTAAATGTCAAAATTTAAAACTCCTTAACCAAAAATTCTTTTAAATTAACTCCCTTTCAATTAAAACATTGGTTAAAAAACTTTCAAAATTATTTATTTTAGCATACGTTTTCTATAACATAACATGTACTATATATTTTTAATTCTTATTTTTTTTTAATTTTCTATTTCAATTTTATCTTTGTTTGTTAATTTGAATGACTATTTTCTTTTGTTCTAATTGCACATTAGCGTCTTTGTATATGGTATTGATATATTCTTAATCTGTACAATGAATTTTTTATCTTATCTTACATATGCTAAATTTTTAGTTTGCACGGGTTTCATACTAAAGCCAATGTCTTCCAGGCTAAAATTAAGGGCCTAACCGCTCTCCGCCAGGAATAAATAAACAATAAAGCCGCGAGCAAGAAAAATTAAACAAAGTCTTCAGCGGTTATGTAACCAATTACTATTTAGTTGCATCATGTGTTTCTCTGCAGGTGATATTTTCTTTAAAAACGAGTGGTTACTTTAAACTCATGTATTTTCACCAATTTTAAAACACCTTTTTTTCTACAACCAGCTTTTTTGTCAGTAGCAAAAATCGTCGTTACTACGACAAAAGAAGCCACAATTTGTATAAAATATATGCGACTGTGACTCAGTTTTTATTTTAAACAGGACCCTATTAACTACAGAATCAGTCACAATCACGTGTATTTTATAATCAGAGTTGCTCATTTTGTGGTAGTAACTACGAAATTCTGGTCGCAATTGATCTCTAATTACTTGAATATATTCGCTGCGGAAAATTTCTACAACCAGACAAATTATTTATGAATGGAAAAATTAGATTTTTTAATTTCATACCTCTCGAAAATGATTCGATGAAGCACCAGTTACAAACACTGGGTTTAAAACATCATCAAGAGTCCAAAAATGGGAAATTTGGTGTAAATTTAAAGATTTAAGATATTTTTTAACAAAAGTTGGTTCAAAGCAAAGTGATCCTGGTCTAAAACATAAAGGAATGTTTTCAGTTGTTTGATTTTCTCCTTGCATGGTTTCATTATACTCTGGAATTTTTTGATTATAATTGAAATATTTGTTCAGTTTTATACTGATCGCTACAAATGATGAGGGATGAATCACGTTGAATCTTAACGCTAAAACTAGCGATCCAAAAACTATTATCTGAATGAAAACAACTTTTTTACCCATATCTAAAACAGATACAATGTTTTTTATTCTGTCTATAATTCTAAATGACTACTCTCTAAATTTACTTTGTGGTTTTTGAACTGCAACAATTCTTGTTACTTTACAATCAATAAAATTTATTCTAAGCTAAACAAATAATTGCTACTTTTTGCAAATTACTTATTATTTTTGGTTTTCTAAAAATTACTTGGTTGACACAAAGTACGAACAGTTTTTTTGGTTCAAAATTCCAAAAATAAGTTTTTAGAAATCTAATAATTAAATTTAGAATGCAGGTCAATTTGGGCATTCCCTGGTACTGGTACTATAACAACGAAACTGGTAATATTAGCATGGGCAAAAGATTGGTAATATTACCAACGTCGTATGGTTTTTTTTTAATAAATTATTTTAAAGATATAATTGTTTTGCCGCCATATATAATATAAAAAAGACACGAGACAATTTTTGGTCGATAGAGCATGGAAACTTCCAGTTGGAACTTGAAGCCAAAAATAAAAAGCTTAAAGCCGTATTTGAGGAACTTGACGCCAAAATTAGGGAACTTGGAACCGAAAAAAATGGCTAAAACTTATAACTCAGCTTACCCCACGACTTACCCCAAACTCATACATGTTTTTTTATTTAGCTCCAAGTACCAACCAGTTTTCTATGGTTTTAAGCTCCTTACTCACAGTTCCAAAGACCCTATTGAAATAGAGAAAAACGTTAATTTAAAAGAGTGTATCTTCTGACCTACCAATGTTTTTTAATCGACAAATTATATTTTTTCGATTGTTGAAAAAATCACTAAATTTTCACATAAGGTTTAGTTAGTGAGTATAAGGATGCATTCAAAGTGCATCATTTAAATGTTTGTTAAGCCGGTATTTAGCTATAAATAAACTTTCGGCTGAAATACCAGGGGCCAAATTTACTAGACGCTCTTATAAACAAGTGTTACTAACCTCTAAGTGTCACTAGGATTAGGGCAACATTAAGGGAAGGTGGGAAACTTTATTTACTAGACTTCCCTAATTTTAGTGTTACTTAAAGCCACCATAGTTTGATTCGCAAAAAAAATTAAATCTAATTTTCAGATTTGAAGGAAAACAAATACAACAAAACTTTAATAAATAAAAAGCCCACTAGAAAAGCTAACAGGGAAAATTAAAATTTTTGTTTAAATTATAATCAATACAAACGCTTCTGGCAAATACATATTAAAAATTTTGTATCATGGATTACTGTAGTATGGACAGCAAACACGAAATCGCTAGCACGCAAAACCACCGACTTTAATTCCAAAAAAATTAAATGTTTTGACGCTTTTAAAAACTTATACAATGTTGTTACTTATGTTTGTTATTTATTAGTTTGTAAATAGATGTTTTTTGAAATTTTTTATATATTTTTAGATTTTTAACGTTTTGAATAAAATAATATGGCTAAAACATTAATGTTTTATTTTAAAAGTACTTATATATGTAGCTAAGGTATATAACTAGGAATCACTAATAGATAAGATTTATAACTGGGAATCACTAATAGGTACTGTTGTATAAATTTTTGAACTTAAAAAAATTTAAGTTCTGATTTGTAAGTTTTCTTTAAATAAAAACAAAATAGTTAAATAATGTTATCCAATTTTGAGGTGATAATTGTTATATTTTAAACAAAACTAATGCTGATCTTACTCAATAAGTAGGTTTTAATTAAAATTTTAGATATTTATTTTTATTATTAAGACTCAGGTGTGCTTAAAAATTCACCTTAAAAACTGCGAACACCGTCTTTCCCCTTTTTTCGCTCGAACTTTGAGGGTACACTCGAAACCCCTCCTAAAATTTTGTAGGTCCCAATGCTATTTAAAGTGGGCTATTTGGGTAATATCCCAAAAATTTTTTCAACACCCCTTCAAATTCGGAAAGGAAATATATCCTCCAAAATCCGGAAGGCTGCCCATCTATGGTATGACGATCAGTCATCATTATCTAAAAGAAGCTGGGGTTAAGAGTTTTAACAGTAAAAGGATCTCAAAATTCTAAAAATCCGTGAATTGGATTTTTGCTTCTGAATCATGCAACTCTTATAAATGGTTATCATTTTTAGTTTGAACTGAAACAGGGCTAATTTGGGCTAAAAAATTGTCGGCGTGAATATAACCTACAAAATCTGACCAAGTTTCATATGGGTCACCAATAATGGTCCAGCGGCCCCTTTTTCAACTATAAAATAAAACTAAAAAGCTCGAAACTGTTTCAAAGCATATAGATCTAAAAAATACCTATAAAACTTCTGGAAAAACTCGGCTAGAGTTTTTTAAAAATTAGCAAATAAATAGAATAATTATTGCGTTTAATAAATAGAATAATTATTGCGTTTAGTCACAATAAATAAAATCGCGGTATGGAAAATGCCTGCGTAACGATTTACCCTCGATATTTGTTGGACTTTTTGTTCCAAGCAAAAATGCTTATTTTATGTAAATTACTACGAGCGCAACAGGCTGCTCACATTTTACTTTGCATTATGCATTGTTTCGAGATAAAAAGTTGTTTTATCGAAATTCCATATTGTATTTAATGAAATTGTAGGTAGTAAAATATTTTTAATGTTTTTTCCAAAATATACAAAAATTTTTTTGCAAAACGATTATTTTGTTGTTTTATCTAAGTTGGGGACGATTTTGGGGAGCTACCCACATCCCTTGCGTTTTCTTACTTATCTGCTAGTGTCACTTACCATAAGGGATTCTAGTAAATAAAACACTTCATTAAATTGCTTAGGGAAACTTGCCACCTAGTGGGCCTAAGCTGTTAGGGCTTCTAGTAAATTTGACCTAGGACTTCTTGGGGTAAAACCATATAATTAAACCCAAAATTCAAATTTTTAACATTTTTATAAGATTTTTTTTCATAAAATTAAACAAATCAAAAAATGCATTAAATGGACTCTTATACGCATATTTTGCTTGTGGTCCTAGAATTTTTTTTCTAAAATCCAGTTTACACGCTTTGCACGCAAAAAATTAAACAAAATTACAAAGTGGTTTTATTATACTTTTTTAAATATAGTTTTATTAGACATAATTAAATTCGATAAATTGTTCAAAGACAAATCTCTTCTTAACCTCATACCCATACATTTATCCCTTATTAATAATATTACAATAGTTTATCAATACGAACCATTTCGTAGTAAACTCATATGTAATCATAATAATTTTTTACAAAATCTAACTTAAGAAAAGCTTGAGATATTAAAAAACATTAAATTCAACTGTAAATTTGTCGCCATTTAAAGATAACCATCATGCGTATAATATCACGGGTAATATAAATGTAATTGAGGATAGGTTCTTGTGTAATAGTATGACATATGACACTAAATTTCGCATTATGAAAAATAGCAATTGGCAAAAAGTTACGGACGCTTGTGAAATAGGCCTTAAAAATGTGATAGATATGCTCGCTCAGAAACATAAATTCGATAAGCTAGATTTTCGAGAATTCGCAAACAGACCTGCGTTATAATCAATAAAAGAATAAATTTCTTGATAAACCTTAGCAAATATGATAAACCCTATAAAAAAAACTGGGATCCCATTTAAATGGGACCTATTTAAATGGGATCCCATTCAAATCGGTCCAATTTAAATGGGATCCCATTTAAACGGAATCTTATTTAAATAAGTCCTGAAAACATTGTGAAATAACGGCCTGACCAAATTTTTGTGAAATATAAAGGACACTTTTATAGTTTTTAGACATTTTTGTCAGTTAAACGTTTTAA
>JASAMX010012083.1:0-11465 GCA_030248175.1 Microlaimidae sp. YZB2_3
TTGAAACAGGACCCTAATAACTACAGAATGAGTCACAGTCACGTGTATTTTATAATGACTGTGGTTCATTTCGCCGTCGTAACTTGTGAAGTATGTCCAATGTTTTCTGTCGTAACGTTTAAAATACACATTCAAGCAAGCATATACATGTAATAACTAAAAATATATGACTGAAAATATCTGGGATGTTAGTTATTATAGTTGTGTAAGAATTTAGCCGAAAAATTTTAAACTGAGATTACAATGTAGGACCAGGACCGCAGGTCGAACATAATGTTTCTCTCCATGCATCTTTAAAGACATTTTTCAAGATAATCTTTATTGCAATGTTTAACCCTAGTGAAACTTATTTTTTGACTATTTTTTCAGCGTTTAATGGCTAAAAATCAAATGTTGGCTATTTAATTTTGATAAGTCTTTTTTTATTTCTTTATCAAATTATTTATTACGTGAGATAATAAATTAATCTTTAGAAAAAAAATAATAGAAATTAAACATTTTAATTCAATTCTTGTTATATAATTTTTATTTTATAAGAATTTTCCTCCAAAAATTTTTTTTAAAATTTTCAATCGGAACACTCCTTAAGGACTAAAGATAAACTCTATCAGGGTGAAAATAGATGAGTGGTAAAGTAACCACTCGTTTCTTAAAAAAAATATCACGTGCAAAGAAAGACATGACGCAACTAAATAATAATTGGTTACTTAACCACTGAAAACTTTTTTAAAATTTTTCTCGCTCCTGGGTTTTATTGTTTATTTCTTCCTGGTGTAAAACGGTTACGCCCTTAATTTCAGCTTGGAAGACTTTAGCTTTAGTCGACTTGATTAAATAGGTTTCAAGCTTTAACCTTGAACTGGGGAAGCTTTATTTTTACTTTTCGAATCAAACAGTGTGTTTCTTTGTCAGGAAAAGGCTTAAACAAACGCTAGTAATGTTTCTACTCTCCAATATTATGCTCCGGAGCACTGCCCATTTAAAGCGGAGCTCCGGATCTTCAAAACCCCGCCCATTAAACAGCCATTTTAAGCTTAAGCTTGAAATACATTAAAAGTTAATTTATCTGCATTCCTAAGACTATTTCTTGCGTAATAAATAAGTTTTAAGAAGAATTAATTTGTAAAAAACTTTTGACAAAATAATATATGGCATCACTCTTTAATTATTCATGAAAATTGTACAAAAATAGGGCGGAGCTCCTGAAAGCGAAGATCCGCTCCGGAGCTCGGAGCTCCGGGGCACATCACTATTAAACACATAAAATATTACTAAAGCTTACAAGTACTTACAACTTTTCTTAATAGTTAATTTAAAGCTTAAATAAGCTGAAAATTGTTTATTTTAAGGATGTAGCTTCGGAGCCCCGGAGATTACTTAACTTTAAGCGGCCGAAGTTTTCAAATTTGACATAGGACAATGAACACCAAAGCCATTTGTCATCAATTAAAATAAACGTCTATAATAACTATGAATTTCAATGATTGTCGAATTAAAAATTAAATCAGCAAAGGTTCATTTATTTTTTGGTGTCATATGGGTACTATATTTTTATTCCAATCATTATTTGCAACGTTTCAGTAACTTAAGTTACCATCATCAGGCTGTTCTATAAATACATAAGCAATTGAAGCAATAATTACACAAGGTATACTAAAAATACAATAGCAAGAAATTACAATAAATAAATACAGATAATAAATAAAATATGACATATCACATGTCATACTTACATGTCATACATACTGGGAAGGAAACACGGAGCCCAGAGGCTAATTACATGTGCCTTTAAAACTCATTAAAATTACTAAAAGAGAAAACTTTAGATCTGTTTTTTAAGTTTTTAGTGAATTTGCTTTTACAATACACACAGGTAAAACACTCCAATATTTTATAGCATATAAATATAGTTAACGTGAATTCAGGAAAACCATCGCCGTGTATTTCCTTTGAAAATCTTTTTAAAATGTGAATTATTTGGCAGATTTAATACGACGAATCGGCTATAATTTGCATATTAAAAATGACATGCAGGATATAATCTGCACAAAAATAGGCAGGTATTATCGTTGTTTTCTGACTACGAAACCAGGAAGCATCTTTTTGTTTTGTGACTATTGCAATACTCACGTCTTGGCCTTCGGGCGTAACAGTGAGAAAAATTAAACACCGTTGTGCTTCTTATTGAATAAAGAATTTTAATAAAAAGGATTTTTTGCAGACGTTTGACGTGGTGACTTTACTTTTTACCGACGTTGTGGGATTTACGACCATTTGTAGTGGAATCAAACCCATGGACGTTGTCCAGTTTCTAAACGACATGTATTCCGCTTTTGACGAGTTGACCGAAAAACATGGAGTTTTTAAAGTAGGACATCTTT
This sequence comes from Microlaimidae sp. YZB2_3, assembly GCA_030248175.1. NCBI lineage: Eukaryota > Metazoa > Nematoda > Chromadorea > Desmodorida > Microlaimidae > Microlaimidae sp. YZB2_3. The sequence continues at coordinate 2,382 of JASAMX010012083.1, forward strand.
ATTTATTACAGAAAATTGAATATAATTGAATAAAATAATTAAATATAATATTGAATAAAACAGTTAAGATTTTTAAATATCTGAGCTTTTTGTTTTGATTGACGAAATATATATAGCGTTTTAGAACTGCGGATAGATCAGGATCAGGGCGCTGTTTCATAAACGTTACAAAACATGCCATTTCTTTGCAAAAATCCATTTCTTTTTTTGTAGAAAGTTACAAAAAATGAAAATGCATTAAACTTTCTTGCATAAATTCCTAAGTTTTAGCATAGTATTTCATTTCTTTGTAAATCTACAAAAAATTAAATGTTCGTAACATTTATGAAACAGCGCACAGGATGTAATTAATTTTGTTGCAAAAAAGATTTACTCTCATCATGTTTGAGTAAAAATCATTCATGCTTTTTAGTTTAACATTTGCTGGAGTATGATACTATTAGATTTAAGTTTAAATTACATAGGCATCTCGCGTTGGAATCATATTATATTTTTTTCTGATGGACTTGTTTCGGAGACGCTTTAGTACTAACAAGTCCCATTGCCCCCAAAATTTGTTTTCCTGAATTAAGACGGTCAAAATCCTTTCATTTTACCGAAAGTTGTTTAGTGTAAAAGATTTTTACAGTATTATGACGCTTTAGAATTACTTTCAACCAATAAGCACTTGCAAACAAATCGTCTCCAATGAACGTGAAGATCTTAAATTTTTAGCTCCTCCCACTCTCATTCCACCAGACTAATATATATATAGCCGCAAATCTCTAATATAGTACCTAGCATTTAAGTGTTCTTAGGATTTTTACGTGCAATCCAATGTAAAACGTAGGACACAAAATGGCACAAAGGTGTATGTTTTATTATGTTCATAAATTATTATTCAGTTGATTCTATGTTGCATTTAATTTTTGTAGTATAATTTATCCTTTCATAAATTTTTCGTTCAAAAAATTTTCTTCTCCTCACAAATTTTTGGGTATTTTTTGTTGTTGGTTTTAACCCCGCCTCTTTTTACTAATGTATCATTATGTACATATCACCATGCAAAAATATTCTCTTCAAAACCTTACCTATATATTAAATTTCCGTCGTAATCCTTCATGCTTTATATCGTCGTTTATTACGACACAAAGAATAACAATCAGTATAAAATCAACGTGACTCTGACTCATTTTCTTTATACTAATTGTGTTAAAAAATAAAAAGAGTCACAGTTACTAGTATTCAGTGACAATTCTGACTCATTTTCTTGTCTTTTTTCAGGTTGAAACCATCGGCGACGCTTACATGGTGGCCGGTGGAGCTCCGAATCGTACCCGCTACCACGCCGAATTCGTCTGCGACTGCGGGATGTCCCTGCTGAAAGCCACGGAGAGCCTGGTGGAGCGCTCCCAGAACAAACCCATTCAAATCAGAGCGGGTATGAAAAAATTTTATATGTTTGTTTTTTTTTGTAAAATATATAAATTTTTTTAAAGCTGTCGGCGGTTGGTTGTGTAATAGGGTAGTGCATTTAATTTCGGCACTTTTCCAAATTGGGCATTTTTGATTTTGGAGTATATCTTTGGTAATGACGCTTGATAGCTAAGCTGAGAGCTAATTGTATGTAGATTACTGTCGTGAGCTTTTTATTTGTTATGTTATGATATTTTCATGTGAAATTGTGTGATTTATAAAAAATAAAATTGTTACTCGTTTTTAGAACATGGGCATTTCATGATTACGCAAGAAATTGGTTTAAAAAAGTGTACTGGTAAAATTTAGTCTATTTTCCGATTTTTTAGTCCCCGTGGTTCTACGTTGCGTCTGTGGTGAGCAATCGTTATAAAATAAAATAGTGTAATTTCGGCACACATATTGCTGTAGGTAAAAACGGTTGAATTAAGTGGTCAGGTGTTAAATTGTAGTTGTAAATAGTTAAAAGATAACGTTGAAATGTGTAGGGGTCATAGCACTGCACTTAAACTCGATTAAAGGGTTTTTTTTAAAAAGTGCCGAAATTAAATGCACTTTTTTTCCAAATTTTCCTCATTTTGATACCATTTGGCATTTTAGCTGTAACTTTTTGCCAGTTACACTTTAAACAACAAGTAGAAGCTTAAATTGCTTAAATTGAAGAAAACTGTCTGGAGATAATGATAGGCTTTTAAATTTTTGAAAATGATGATTTTTTGACTGAGAAACAATCGACTGTTTGTAAAGTGCCGAAATTAAATGCACACATTTAATTTCGGCAATTTTTCATTTTTTTCAAAAACTGATTTAATTAAGTAAAAAAACTACTTTCGTACAGTGAAACTTTTATGACGCAACGCAATATCGTGAAAGCTTCAAAATGAGCTACCAAACATGAAAATCGGGCCATACAGTAAAAAGTTACATCGGAAAAACAAAAAAGTGCCGAAATCAAATGCACTACCCTATATAGTAATGTTATTTCTAATTACTTTTTCAGGAGTACATTCCGGGTCTGTGGTGGCCGGGGTGGTCGGCATGAAAATGCCGCGCTACTGTTTATTCGGAGAAACTGTAAACATAGCAGCCAAAATGGAGTCAACATCCAAGGTATGAAACCTGAATGTCTAAAAATCCCAACTCAATCTTTCATTTAGTATAAATTACGCGTTTTAATTAAATAAAATAATTAGAATAGTAAAAATCGTGGGGTTTCTTAGAAATTTCAAAAATTTAAGCAGTTGTGAACAAAATATCTCGTGTTTTTGGTTGTTAAACTCGAAGTTTTTAGTAAAAATTATTTTAACAAATTTTATGATGTTGTCACTCTTTTTATTCGCAATCTATGTAACCAACACCAACCTAAAGGTGTCATATATTTTTGTATTTGCTTTAGAAAAATTTCATTTTTCCAGTATTTTAAATTTTTTTCAGTTTTTAGACAGAGTAGATATTTTCAATAGAGAAACAAATTCAAAAGACTGGTTAGAGAAACTATACGTAATATTTTCATTTAATTGTAATAATAACGATTCTGCAAGAATGCAAAAATAGACTTAAAAAACTTTTTAGGTGTAAATTACCAATGGAACTTTTGTTTAAACAATAAAACTTTCATTTATTTATCTTTCTTATTTATCTGTAGCCAAATAGTCTTTTTTTATTTGTGTTTTTTACGTTAAAAATAGTTAGTGCATGTTAAATAATGTACCGATGCGGAAACCGAAACCTTAGCATTATATTTAATTTTTAATGTTGTTAAATTTTGCAAAACATTTAAAATATTATCGTGTACGGGTGTCATTAGTACTAAAGCTAAAGCTAAAGTGCTTTAGTACTAAAGGGTTTTTTGGGCTTAGTACTAAAGCTAAGGCGCGGCTAAACTGAAATTAGCTGGCAAAAGCTCGGCAAAAGGTATGGGCCCGGCAAAACGTTAGCTTTTGCCAGGAAAATGAAAAATCATCCAAAAATGATTGGCCAAAAAAATGACCAAAAAACCAAAAAAAATGTTCACCCATCAAAAACATGATTATTTAATGAGATTTCTATCCATGAAGTGGAGAGGTATGATGGGGTCCTTTAACCTCAAAATTTTGAACCTCCCTCCTAGACAAAAATCGAGTTCCCCTCAGAAAAGTTCTCTTTTTTTAACCTGGCTCCCCTCCAGAATTTTAATCTGACACCTCTAAAGTATTTTGTTTTGAAAATCTACAAGACACACCCTGACCCTCTTTTAGATTTCAAAATTTTCCATACATCCTTCCCAGAATTTAAGACGCATTTTACCGCCGGTAACCAACCACCTCAACCCCTTCCCTCACTCTTAGCTGCCTAAATATGCTTATATAATTTGTAAATGTATAAATGTATTTATAAATGTATTTTTCGAGTTTCTAAGTGCTTAATATTAAAATAATCCTATTTTTACAATTTCATATGAGTAAAGTTGTAAAGTTTATTATGCAGTGAGCGTTCTTTTTAATAAAAAATGTTGGTTAAATGTTTTGTTGCTTTAGATATTCATTTCAGAAAAACTGTTCTTGATATTTAGCCATTTTGATACATCTGTTAATATTTCAAGTTAGGACTGAAATACAGTTACAAGAGCAACATTAAAATTGTAAAATTAACTCTAAAAATAATATTTTTAAAATATAAAGCTAAGACCTAATGCAATAAACGTTAAAAAATCTTTAATGTTGAGTTTTTACCCTAAACTTAACAATGCAATGCCAAGAATTACCTTAAAAAAGGGGTAATTTTTAAAATTTAGAAACATTTCCATATTTGTCAGTTTGGCAAAAGCTAAGGCTAAAATGCTTTAGTACTAAGCCCTTTTTGGGCTTAGTACTAAAGCTAAGGCTAAACCATTTTTGAACCTTTAGTACTAAAGCTAAGGCGCGGCTAAAATGAAATTTCCCGGCAATGCACACCCGTATTATCGTGTAATGTTTTTTTATTATTATGATTTTCATGTGCTTGCTTTTTTTTGTTTTGCTAATAATTCATGTAAACATTTGAAAACTGCGCGGCAAGGGTCATTTCGTATTAAAAATCTTTATAGCATTCAGTTTTACTGGTTTAACCCAATGCTTTAGTAAAAAAAACAACTAAATAATCGTATTTTAACTTATGTTGTAGCCTATGCGACTCCAAGTGTCCGAGACCACATATAAAGAGCTGCAGAGTGTCAGAGAAGACCTTTTTCAGTTTGAAAAGTTCACAACAATCGACCTTAAGGTACGAGGCACGAAGGTAAAACTATTTTTACATTATAACATTATAACTAGCCTTAAAAAATGCTCTTAGAATAGAGCAGGAAAAAAGGGCGATTTTGATTTTTTTCAGTTTGAGAAGTTCACAACAATCGACCTTAAAGTACGAGGCACGAAGGTAAAACTATTTTTACATTATAACATTATAACTAGCCTTAAAAATGCTCTAAGAATAGAGCAGGAAAAAAGGGCGATTTTGACCTTTTTCAGTTTGAAAAGTTCACAACAATCGACTTTAAGGTACGAGGTACGAAGGTAAAACTATTTTTACATTATAACATTATAACTAGCCTTAAAAAATGCTCTTAGAATAGAGCAGGAAAAAAGGGCGATTTTGAGTTTTTTCAGTTTGAGAAGTTCACAACAATCGACCTTAAAGTACGAGGCACGAAGGTAAAACTATTTTTACATTATAACATTATAACTAGCCTTAAAAAATGCTCTAAGAATAGAGCAGGAAAAAAGGGCGATTTTGACCTTTTTCAGATTGAAAAGTTCACAACAATCGACCTAAAGGTACGAGACACGAAAGTAAAACTATTTTTACATTATAACATTATAACTAGCCTTAAAAAATTCTCTAAGAATAGAGCAGGAAAAAAGGGCGATTTTGAGCTTTTTCAGTTTGAAAAGTTGACAACAATCGACCTTAAGGTAAGAGGCACAAAGGTAAAACTATTTTTACATTATAACCTTATAACTAGCCTTAAAAAATGCTCTAAGAATAGAGCAGGAAAAAAGGGCGATTTTGACCTTTTTCAGATTGAAAATTTCACAAAAATCGACCTTAAGGTACGAGGCATGAAGGTAAAACTATTTTTACATTATAACATTATAACTAGCCTTAAAAAATGCTCTTAGAATAGAGCAGGAAAAAAGGGCGATTTTGATTTTTTTCAGTTTGAGAAGTTCACAACAATCGACCTTAAAGTACGAGGCACGAAGGTAAAACTATTTTTACATTATAACATTATAACTAGCCTTAAAAATGCTCTAAGAATAGAGCAGGAAAAAAGGGCGATTTTGACCTTTTTCAGTTTGAAAAGTTCACAACAATCGACTTTAAGGTACGAGGTACGAAGGTAAAACTATTTTTACATTATAACATTATAACTAGCCTTAAAAAATGCTCTTAGAATAGAGCAGGAAAAAAGGGCGATTTTGAGTTTTTTCAGTTTGAGAAGTTCACAACAATCGACCTTAAAGTACGAGGCACGAAGGTAAAACTATTTTTACATTATAACATTATAACTAGCCTTAAAAAATGCTCTAAGAATAGAGCAGGAAAAAAGGGCGATTTTGACCTTTTTATTGAAAAGTTCACAACAATCGACCTAAAGGTACGAGACACGAAGGTAAAACTATTTTTACATTATAACATTATAACTAGCCTTAAAAAATTCTCTAAGAATAGAGCAGGAAAAAAGGGCGATTTTGACCTTTTTCAGTTTGAAAAGTTGACAACAATCGACCTTAAGGTAAGAGGCACAAAGGTAAAACTATTTTTACATTATAACCTTATAACTAGCCTTAAAAAATGCTCTTAGAATAGAGCAGGAAAAAAGGGCGATTTTGAGTTTTTTCAGTTTGAGAAGTTCACAACAATCGACCTTAAAGTACGAGGCACGAAGGTAAAACTATTTTTACATTATAACATTATAACTAGCCTTAAAAAATGCTCTAAGAATAGAGCAGGAAAAAAGGGCGATTTTGACCTTTTTCAGATTGAAAAGTTCACAACAATCGACCTAAAGGTACGAGACACGAAAGTAAAACTATTTTTACATTATAACATTATAACTAGCCTTAAAAAATTCTCTAAGAATAGAGCAGAAAAAAAGGGCGATTTTGAGCTTTTTCAGTTTGAAAAGTTGACAACAATCGACCTTAAGGTAAGAGGCACAAAGGTAAAACTATTTTTACATTATAACATTATAACTAGCCTTAAAAATGCTCTAAGAATAGAGCAGGAAAAAAGGGCGATTTTGACTTTTTTCAGTTTGAGAAGTTCACAACAGTCGACCTTAAGGTACGAGGCACGAAGGTAAAACTATTTTTACATTATAACATTATAACTAGTCTTGAAAAATGCTCTAAGAATAGAGCAGGAAAAAGGAGCGATTTTGACCTTTTTCAGTTTGAGAAGTTCACAACAATTGACCTTAAGGTACGAGGCACGAAAGTAAAACTATTTTTACATTATAACATTATAATAAAAAGAAGGAGTTTGTGTGAGGAAAACTAATAAAAAATTAACTGGATGAGATTACCAAATTATTTAAAAAACAAAGTTAGAAAATATATTTATTTAAGACTATAAACATTTTTGAAATTGATGCAAAATATATGAATAATGTATTTATGTATGATTAAATAGAAACTTTTCGTGAGTATGTGTTGAGCCTTTCTGCCATAAATTTTAAAAAACAAATTAATATATGCATATTGTATATGTGCTAAGAGACTTTTTTATGTATGTGTAAACTTATATGCTAAGATACTTTACACATGTATGTGTAAACATACATGCTAAAGAAGACATTTCACGTATATGCATAAAGCTTATACGCTAAAGAGACATTTCACATGTATGCAAAAGCATACATGCTAGAGACATTTTGTATATATGCAAAAAAGCATATATACTAGGTGTTAGTAGATATTACGTCCATTATTAATAGTAAGAGTGTCTTTTAGATCCATTTTAATAATAATATGCCTATTGAATGTATAAAAGTGTGAAATTTTTAAGTGTTATTGTTAGTAGTTTTGGTTAGTGATTTTTGAAAGAAAAGTATTAAAAGTATTATAATTAAATTAGAAATAAAATTTATTGTTAGTTGAAAAATGCCTTTATTAGTAGTTGATGATTACTACTGTGTGTTATATCTTTATTTTAAAAGAGAGTTTATTAAGTTGTAAACCTTGTTATATGTTAGTAAAGTTATATAAAATGCACTTATTAATTATTATTCATGCTTTTAGTAATTATTCTATAGTTCAGTATATTATATTGATTTTTAGTAGATAAAAGATTTTAATTGATATTATTATATGCTTTTGACAATGAACTACCATTTATTTTTAGAAAAAACTTATAATTTTATATGCCTGTTTCGTCCCTTGTTTGAACAGGCGATATGAATATGAGGGAAAGCTGGGACTCATCAGCAAACACTTTCCGTCATATTTATTTATTAGTAAGCAACATTCCTGATTAGTGTGATGTTTAGTAAACAAGCATAAGGATTCTGTTAATTTGATGTATAAAAATATAATTTGTCTATATTACTTTTTGGATAAATAGTTTATTCCTTCCTATCCTTTGAAAAACCTTGATGTTAATTAAGAGAGTTTTAATAATTTAATGATGAAAAGTTTTACAGATTACATTGTATGATAATTTTGTTGATTTTATTAATAGATATTGCTCTAAAAAATTTAATAGAAATACTAATTAGCTTTTATTTTTTAAATAAAAAATTAATAATTGTTTTGATTTATAATGTAATATTTTCGATGCATAACAAATAAACTAAACATTTATCTAATAATTATTATTTGAATTTTGTAGAGTGTTTTATTTATGTATCCAAAAATTTTGTTAAATTTGTGATATATCTTTGTCACATATTATTAAATTTTATTGTGTCTTAGTTTGACTTAGTCATAAATAATTTGTGTCATACTCTTTCTTTATCTCTCTTTTTTGTTCATTATATACTCTGAACTTTTAATTATTTTATAAAAATAAAGGATTACGTAATAAAATTATAATTATTTGTTATTTGTTATTTGTTTGTTATTTGTTATGCCTTAAAAAATGCTCTAAGAATAGAGCAGGAAAAAAGGGCGATTTTGACCTTTTTCAGTTTAAGAAGTTCACAACAATCGACCTTAAGGTACGAGGCACGAAGGTAAAACTATTTTTACATCATAACATTATAACTAGCCTTAAGAATTGCTTGTTGTTGTTGTTGTTCATTGCCGGGGGTTCAAGTAATTCCTTCGAGAAACCTGACCGCATCCACTGGTCTTTCCTAAAGATCTTCTATTTTGAGTGTCGTTGGATGTTGAGGGCATATGAAAAGGTGTTTTACGTCATGTGGTTTGCCCCTGCAGTGGGGGCATTCATTTTTAACAGAGTTGTTGATTCTGGATTTGAATGAGTTGAGGCGGTGGCAATGTCCCGATCTGAGTTGTGCCAGGAAGGTTCTTGACTTCCTGGAGTAGTTGCTCGCTTGTGTTGATTGGTGGGGGTATTCCTCTTAAAGGGTGAGGTAGGTTGGAGTTCAAATGTTTTCTTTAACAAAATATGAATGAATCTTTGATTGTATGGTTTTTTCTGTAAGCA
>JASAMX010012084.1:0-13772 GCA_030248175.1 Microlaimidae sp. YZB2_3
CACAAACACACACACACACACACACACACAACACACACACACACACACAACACACACACACAACACACACACACAACACACACACACAACACACACAACACACACACACACACAACACACACAAACACAAACACACACACGCACGCACACACACTATATTGTGGATATATATTATATTATACTATTATTATATTTTATTATATATTATATTATAATATATATATATATATATATATATATATATATATATATATATACATATATAGTGCAAAATATGTGCCGGCCCAAAAGTTTAACGCATCATTTGAGGGGGTAAATTTCATTCAATACCACAAAAATCTTAAAAATTTTAATAAAATGCTCGTTTTCAAAAAAAAAAATGAAGATTTAACCCTTACTCACCCAAATGTTTATCAAGCGGTCGGTCGTTTTTTATTTATGTTAAAGAGTGATGCAGCCTGATGCACCATTTGACTTCTGGGGAAAAATCTAATGCGTCATCAATTATACTCCAGGGTGTACTGCATACACATATAAAAGTTCGGCCCCATTCCTTTTTAAATAGATGACCTCTGCCTGCTGGAATAACCCTTTGTCTTCCAACCCCGCGCTTAATACCTGCAAATCGAGTAGGGTTATATTGGAAGTGTATTAGGATCGCTAAATAATATCAAACACACATTTTTTTACACCAAATTTATTAGAAAAGAACGGGCTTGCACCTCATTGTCATTTCAACCCTTTTGGGCTGTTTTTGACTTTTACAAGTAGCGCCTGAAAAACGGCAAAATTACGTTCGATTTTTTAGCATTTTCAAGGACTAAAAAATAGTGAAAAAGCTTTTAAAAATATAATATTGGCCTGCGATTGATTGCAATTGCACTATAGAAGCTTTCCTACGATACCTCATTCACCTTAATCCGTTGCGTGGTTAAGGAGGAGTTAGGGAACACACACAAACAGTACGTCTATATATAGATAAAATACGTTAAAACATTTTTACCTTAATTTCGCTTTTTTGTTTGGTTTTTACCCACTTCCGTTAAAAAAATGGCGCACAACACCAGAAAGACTTCAGTGACATCTGATATTAAACAATTGCGATCAAAGGTATCGGACCTCGAGCTGGAGCGGGAAGAACTCTAAAGAATTAAAATTCTGGAAGAAGGTCAAACAAAAGCTCCAGTTCCAGCCATCGATGCTACATGATCCAAAGATCCGTCGAAACTCATTCAAGTAATTTAAAAGTGATCTACTGTTTAGAGACATGATTTGGAGAGTTTCTACAGTTTTTAAAATATTAAAATTTTTATTTTTACGATATATTTTACAGCAACTGGGTTGCATTTCATCCTATTTTGAAGTTTTGTCTAGGCCCTTAATCTCCAGAATGCAGTTGTTATCTAGATCATACAAATATGGTTCACCAAAATCACTATATCGGACAAAGACTTTTCGGTCTTCATTTCGAAACTGCTTAGCTTTGGCCAACAGTCCTATTTGGTCTTTGCGCTGGTCACTAGTAAGAGACGGCCTTAGATATATGTTTTTAAAAAGTTCTGATTTGCGAAGTTTGCCATTAGAACGAACAAACTTGTTCCGGGTGGCGCTGTTGACAAATTCTAATTTCAAGGAAGCCTTGGCTTTCCAGGGATTTTGTTTCCTATCCGGAAGCAATCGACACCCGCTTTGTTTAATTCGCTACTGTTGTCAATTACTTCCTCCACCAAAGCGTGAGCTTTATCGTGATCTTCCTGTTGGTTGGTGGATTCGTTTAGGCCAGCCACAACTGCTACTGTTGAATGCTCCCTCTGGATTTCAGCCTTCTTCATTCTTGACTCCATCCATGGTAATAATTCTTGGATGACTTTGGAGCAGATACTGGCAATCATGTCTGCATCGATGGGTGGAGCTGGAGTTCTTCGTTTTGACCTTCTTCCAGAATTTTAATTCTTTTAAGAAGTTCTTCCCGCTCCAGCTTGAGGTCCGATACCTTTGATCGCAATTGTTCAATATCAGATGTCACTGAAGTCTTTCTGGTGTTGTGCGCCATTTTTTTAACGGAAGTGGGTAAAAACCAAACAAAAAAGCGAAATTAAGGTAAAAATGTTTTAACGTATTTTATCTATATATAGACGTACTGTTTGTGTGTGTTCCCTAACTCCTCCTTAACCACGCAACGGATTAAGGTGAATGAGGTATCGTAGGAAAGCTTCTATAGTGCAATTGCAATCAATCGCAGGCCAATATTATATTTTTAAAAGCTTTTTCTACGTATTTTTTTAGTCCTTGAAAATGCTCAAAAAATTGATGGTAATTTTGCCGTTTTTCAGGCGCTACTTGTAAAAGTCAAAAACAGCCCAAAAGGGTTGAAATGACAATGAGGTGCAAGCCCGTTCTTTTCTAATAAATTTGGTGTAAAAAAATGTGTGTTTGATATTATTTAGCGATCCTAATACACTTCCAATATAACCCTACTCGATTTGCAGGTATTAACGCGTTGAAACAAAGGGTTATTCCAGCAGGCAGAGGTCATCTATTTAAAAAGGAATGGGGCCGAACTTTTATATGTGTATGCAGTACACCCTGGAGTATAATTGTGACGCATTAGATTTTTCCCAGAATCAAATGGTGCATCAGGCTGCATCACTCTTTAACATACATAAAAAACGACCGACCGCTTGGTAAACAGTTGGGTGAGTAAGAGTTAAATCTTCATTTTTTTTGAAAACGAGCATTTTATTAAAATTTTTTAGATTTTTGTGGTATTGAATGAAATTTACCCCCTCAAATGATGCGTCAAACTTTTGGGCCGGCACATATTTTGCACTATATTTAATTGGTGTGTGTGTGTGTGTGTGTGTGTGTGTGTGTGTGTGTGTGTGTGTGTGTGTGTGTGTGTGTGTGTGTATATATATAAATATATAAAAAAAAAAAATATATCTACATACGTGTGTGTGCGTGCGTGTGTGTGTGTGTGTGTGTGTGTGTGGTGTGTGTGTGTGTGTGTGTGTGTGTGTTGTGTGTGTGTGTGTGTGTGTGTGTGTGTGTGTGTGTGTGTGTGTGTGTGTGTGTGTGTGTGTGTGTGTGTGTGTGTGTGTGTGTGTGTGTGTGTGTGTGTGTGTGTGTGTGTGTGTGTGTGTGTGTGTGTGTGTGTGTGTGTGTGTGTGTGTGCATGAATGCATGTGGGTGTGTGTGTGTGTGTGTGTGTGTGTGTGTGTGTGTGTGTGTGTGTGTCTGTTGTGTGTGTGTGTGTGTGTGTGTGTGTGTGTGTGTGTTTATGTGTGTGTGTGTGTTTGTGTGTGTGTGTGTGTCTTTGTGTGTGTCCTTGTGTGTGTATGTGTGTGTCTGTGTGTCTGTGTGTATGTGTGTCTGTGTGTTTATTTTACTAGACCTGGTGTACAAAATCAGCATCGGAAAAGAGTTCTGGTTCTTTTGACTCAGTACAGGGCTGCGTAGTCAAATTAATAACGCTAATAAAAATTTAATACCTACTAGTAACCAAAATCCAACTGTAAACGCGCTATCTTCTAAATAGGGGGACGGCACAGGGCTCACTTGTTGTTTTTTAACGCGCGATGTTTAAAAAATAAGTTGGATGAATTGCATGCGCTTCAAATTACACTAAGATATGAGATAAATTCTATTGTTGAATCTTGGTTTGACAAAAGTGTTTCTGATACAATATTAAGCTGTAATAATTTGTACCAGGTTTATAGACGCGATAGAATAGATGGGTATGGAGGTGTTCTAATCTTAACAAAAGTTTATTTAAAAACTGTTGAAATTAAAATACCAATAAAATATGAAAACATTGAATGCCTAGTTTTAGACATAATAGGTTCACAAAATAATAAACTTTGTGTAGCAGTGCAATATCGAACTCCTACTTTTAATTTAATGGAACATGAAATAAATTATTTGAATTTATTAAGTGAATTAAATTTAATGTTATTTTCTGTGAATTATTCTTCTGTCCTAGTTGGTGATTTTAATATGCCGTATATTGATTGGAAAGTTCCCAAGCTGACTAAATCAAGCAAAACGCACCAAAAATTTTTGAACAGTACTTTAGAATGTGGCTTTCGTCAGTTTGTTTACTTTCCTAGGCATAACAAAGGTAATATACTTGACTTGATATTTTCATCATGTAGTAATCTAATTTATAAAGTTGTGGATATTGAACCGTTAGCTCATACTTGTGACCATATTGGATTAGATTTTTTAATAATTTTCGAGTGAATTCTTTTAGAAAAAAATTAAGAGTTTTTCGCGATTATAAAAAAGCAAATTTTACCGCAATTAAAATTTTTTTAAAAAGTTATCAGTGGGATGATATAATTAAACAATCATTAAATATTAATGAAGTGTTCAAAAAGTTTATTGATGTCAATTTATTTTGTATATGAAAATATGTTGGCAACAAAAAATTTGCATATCCTCTTCATATTAGAAAATTAATTGCCCAGAAAGCTAAACTTTACAAACGCTCAAAAAATAATGAATTGTTAAAAACAGAATATAAAGCCTGCGCAAAAAACTATAAAATTGAAATTCAAAAATTTCATGAAAATATGGAAAATAAGATTTTAAATAGTAAAAATATAAAGTCCTTTTATAATTATGCAAATAATAAACTAAAAGAAAATAAAAATTTCATTGGCCCTATTTTTCTTGAAGACTGGTCTCTAACTACTGATGACACTAAAAAATGTCAAATTTTCCAAGACTATTTTTGTAGTGTTTTTACTATTGATAATGGGGTGCTCCTTCACTTTTCCTGATAAGTTAATTTTGGAGAAGGTTTGTTTAGCGTAGAGTTTCCCATTGGGATTGTAGCCCAAAAACTCAAGGAACTCCCAAATAAATTTTCCAAGACTCCTGATGATTTAAGCTCCTATTATTTAAAACAAATTAGAGAGGAAATAGCCTGCCCATTAGCTCGTATATATGAATTGTCTATGGAAACTGGTGAAATCCCAGAAATTTAGAAAGAGGCTTTAGTGCCGCCGGTGTTGAAAAAAGGTTGTCCTAGCAAGAAAGATAATTATAGGCCTTTAAGCCTAACATCAATTTCAGGAAAAGTTATGGAAAGTATAGTCTTTGATTCACTTCTGAATTACTTAATAAGTAAACGTCTCATTACTTCTACACAATCTCAATTTCTAAAAAATCGTTCGGTCGGTGTGCAGCTCCTAACTACGTTAAATGATTGGATAAAAGCAAATGATTCCAGTAAATGTGTCGATGCTGTTTACGTTGATTTTGCTAAAGCATTTTTTTGTAAGATTTCAAGATTTTATTTTTCTAGTAATACCTAAAGAAAACAGTAAAAAGGACAAAACCCAGTTGAGTTACAAAAACACCAATATTTTAGATTATCAAAAAGATTTGAAGACTAAAAAAAGTAGAAAGAAATCAAGGCCAAGTCACTTGAAGATAACAAAATTATTACTAATTAAGATATTTTTATATTTTTATGTATTTACTAAGTGTAAAAGTATTTAAAATGTATTTATAATTATAATGTGTTTACTAAGTGTACTAAGTGTACAATTAAAATATAAGATATTTTTATGTATTTGCTGTTTTAAAATAAGTGTTTTAAATATTATACTACCTGATAAATTTTTATATATTGCGCGATGCCGTGCGCCAATGATTGCAATTATAATAAAGTAAAAATAATAATAAGAAGAAGATGATGAACATGAATTACAAAATTTACTTACGTTCTCTAAGTTGGCGCGGTGCCGTGGGTTAAATTGCAATTGGCACCCCGCACCACCGATGATTACCGGCGCGTGGCGCTCGGGCGCCACCAACGCTTATTCTTATTTTTTAATAAATAAAACTTTGAATCAATTTTGTCATCAGTAATGCAAGATTTAAAAAAGTACTCTGTTGTTTTCGTCGTTTTTCGCGCGGTTGAAGCAGATGGCGCTGGGAACTGGTTCTGTTTCTGCACACCAATTAAAACCGGTCTGCCTTTTTTGTGCGGTTTTTATGAGGGGATGTTGGTTGTCTGCTCTGTACAATCCTTAATGTTGCCAAAAAGCTGTTATTGTGCGTTTGTGAGTTTTTATTTATCTATTTTTTAAATTTTTTATTTTGATCAATAAATCGATAACAATGACCTAAATGAAAAAAGTGCTTCCTAAGAAACTATCGTAATTCCTTTTTCTTTCTAATGAGCCCATGTTTATTTTTGATCAATCAGTAACGAATGAGGAATTTTTGGATCAATCAAAGGGGGGCAGGGTGGGGTCCACCCCCACCCCTAGCCTCGAAATTTTGGGACCCCCCCCCCCCTTGACGAAAATCTAGGGGGAAAATTTTAGGTACCTTTTATACTAAATTTTCTTCCAAAAACGTGAATTTTCATCACATATTCATGCTTTTACACCCTTTTTATACATGAATATGGCTTTTTATTCAATAAAATGTAGTATTATCCTATAAAAAGAACAATTAATAAAGTTATTATGGTTTAAAACTGTTTTGCTTTGGACACCGGACCCCACCTGACCCCCCTCTAGATTTCAAAATTTCGCACCCCGGGTCGACCCCCCCTTAAAAGCTAGGGGGGTCCGACCCCCCTGGGACCACCCTCCTAGAATTCAAAGTTTGATTTACCCCGGGTAACCACCCCCCCTAGCTTCCCCGACCGTGCTCACCTATGATGTGGACTATAGAAAATTTGCATTTGGTTTGGCCAGCTGCTCACTAAATAAAAATTTCTACCATATGATAATGATTTGTTGTTATACATTGATCTAATCACACAGCACTGTTGCATTTTTTTAGTTTGATGAAATGTCAATTGAAAAAATTATACTCACAGCAATCTTTGGCAAGCGCGAAATCGCTACTTTTTCAATTTGAAGGTTACATTTTTATGTGTAAAAAACAACTATAAATTTGAAAAAGTGTCGATTTCGCGCTTGTGAAAGATTGCTGTGAGTATAATTTTTTCAAATGACATTTCATCAAACTAAAAAAATGCAACAGTGCTGTGTGATTAGATCAATGTATAAACAAATCATTATCATATGGTAGAAATTTTTATTTAGTGAGCAGCTGGCCAAACCAAATGCAAATTTTCTATAGTCCACATAATGTCCATCTCAGACTAGTCTACATCTTTTCTGTCTAAACATATACGCCCAGGGAAAAATCGCCCCTTTTTCCTGCTCTATTCTTAGAACGTTTTTCAAGGCTAGTCTACCACTTTTTTTGAATTAAATTAAAAAATAGCGTAATAAACTATTGTTTTAGCTGCGCAATGACATATGTTTATAATCATTCTGTTGACGAGATATACTTTTTTAATTAAAAAATAAGAAGAAGATGATAAATTTAAATTACAAAATTTACCCATGTTGTTTAATTATAGTTAGTGCAGTGCAGTGGCGCTCCAGACATAGTTTACCTACGTTCTCTAAATATAGTTGGCGCGATGCCGTGCGCCAATGATTGCAATTATAATTCTAAAGTAAAAATAATAATAAGCAGAAGACGATGAACATGAATTACAAAATTTACTCACGTTCTCTAAGTATAGTTTTCGCCGTGCGGTGGGTTAAATTGCAGTGTGGCACCCCCGCACCACCGACGATTACCCACCGGCGCGTTGAGCTCCCGCGCCACCAGCGCTTATTATTATTTTTTAATAAATAAAGCTTTGAATTAATTTTGTCATCAGTAATGCAAGAATTATACTCTGTTGTTTTCGCCATTTTCCGCGCGGTTGAAGCAGATGGCGCTGGGAACTGGTTCCGTTTCTGCCACCAATTGAAACCGGTCTGCTTTAAATGAACAAGGGGGGTAGGGTGGGGTCCACCCCCTAGCCTCGAAATTTTGCCCCCCCCCCTAGAAAAAAATCCTGGAGGGGCCCTTCCCCCTTCCCCGAAATTTTTGAATTTTTTATCCCTGACCCCACTCTAGATTTTGAAATCTGAGTCACCTCCCCTCTTGAGAAAATTTTAAGCACTTTTTTTATACTAAATTTTCTTCCAAAAACGTGAATTTTTTAACACATGTTCATGTTTTTATACCCTTTTATACCAGAATATCGCTTTTTATTCAACAAAATGTAGTATTATTCTATAAAATAAAATAACAACTGGTTCAAGTCTTGTCTTGTAACCGGCGGCCGTTAAGAATGGCTTTAAAACATTTAAGTGTTTAATTTTCTCATTCGAACCGGTGGCCACATATGACAGTTTTATTTTTCTAAATCAGATAATAATCCTCTTTTTTATTTTAGCATAAGTGAAAGCCTGAAATTAAAAGTAAGTTTCAGTCTAATACAGAGTCAAAGTCTAAGTAGAAAGCCTAAGGCTTAAAACTAGATGAAAAAAAGGTAGAGCCGTGAAATATTTACTGTTAAAAATTGATGGGGTATAGTACAAAAATGCCTTTAATTCTAACAACATGCATAAAATGTACATTTAATCTCTAGTGCTAAAGATGAATTCTATCAGGGTGAAAATAACTAGGTGGTAAAGTATCCACTCATTTTTCAAGAAAATATTACATGAGAGAAACATTTGACGCATAATAATAATTGGTTAAATCATCTCTAAAAACTTTTTAAAATTATTTTTATTCTCACGCGTTTATTCTTTGTTTCTTCCTGACGGTGAGCGGTTGGTTACACCATTAATTTCAGCTTGAAGGATTTTAACTTTAGTGTTTATATATACCAAGTGCAATAAATAATAGAAAAATTTATTTTATATATTTCCAGTTTGATCATGTTTTGACATAGGGTAGTGCATTTAATTTCGGCACTTTTTCGTTTTTCCAATGTAACTTTTCACTGTATGGCCTGATTTTCATGTTTGATAGCTCATTTTAAAGCTTTAACGACACTGCGTTGCGTCATAAAAAATTCACTCTACGAAAGTTGTTTTTTTACTTAATTAAAACAGTTTTTAAAAAAATGGAAAATTGCCAAAATTAAATGTATGCATTTAATTTCGGCACTTTACAAACAATCGATTGTTTCTTAGTTAAAAAATCATCATTTTCAAAAATTTAAAAACCTATCATTATCTCCAGACAGCTTTCTTTAATTTAAGCTTTTACTTGTTGCTTAATGTACAACAGGCAAAAAGTTAAAGCTAAAATGCTAAATGGTATCAAAATGAGGAAAATTCGGGAAAAAACTGCATTTAATTTTGGCACTTTTTAAAAAGACCCCTTAATCGAGTTTAAGTGCAGTGCTATGACTCCTACACATTTTAACGTAGTCTTTTAACTATTTGCAACTACAATTTAAGACCCGACCACTAAATTTAACCCGTTTTTACCTAGAGCAATAGTGTGCCGAAATTACACTATTTTATTATATAACGATTGCTCACCACAGACGCAACTCAGAACCAGGGGGACTCAAAATTCGGAAAAATATACCAAATTTTACGAGGACAGTTTAATTTTTAAACCAATTTATTGCGTAATCATGAAATGCCCATGTTCTAAAAACGAGTAACAATTTTTTTATTATAAATCACACAATTTCACATGAAAATATCATAACATAAAAAACAGAAAGCTCACGACAGTCATCTACATACAATTAGCTCTCATTTGAGCTATCAAACGTCGTATTCCGTCCAGGATTACCAAAGATATAGTCCAAAATCAAAAATGCCCAATTGGGAAAAGTTGGGAAGATATCAAAGTTGCATAATGCAAAATTTAAAAATAGTATCTATTGTACGCCATGTTGCAAATAACTACAATAGATCTTATTGTAAGCCAAGTTGCAAAATACATACTTGCAACTTGCCTTACAATAGAATCTGTTGTGGATACTTGTAACTTGCCTTACAATAGAATCTATTGTAGATACTTGCAACTTGCCTTACAATAGAATCTATTATCCATACTTGCAACTTGCCTTACAATAGAATCTATTGTCGATACTTGTTAACTTGCCTTACAATAGAATCTATTGTCGATACTTGCAACTTGCCTTACAATAGAATCTATTATCCATACTTGAAACTTGCCTTACAATAGAATCTATTGTCCATACTTGCAACTTGTCTTACAATAGAATCTATTGTAGATACTTGCAACTTGCCTTACAATAAAATCTATTGTTCATAGTTGCAACTTGCCTTACAATAGGATCTATTGTCCATACTTGCAACTTGCCCTACAATAGGATCTATTGTCCATACTTGCAACTTGCCTTACAATAGGATCTATTGTCCATACTTGCAACTTGCCTTACAATAGGATCTTTTGCAACTTGCCTTACAATAGGATCTATTGTCCATACTTGCAACTTGCCCTACAATAGGATCTATTGTCCATACTTGCAACTTGCCTTACAATAGGATCTATTGTCCATACTTGCAACTTGCCTTACAATAGGATCTTTTGTCCATACATGCAACTTGCCTTACAATAGAATCTATTGTCGATACTTGCAGCTTGCCTTACAATAGAATCTATTGTCCATACTTGCAACTTGCCTTACAATAGAATCTATTGTCGATACTTGCAACTTGCCTTACAATAGGATCTATTGTCAATACTTGCAACTTGCCTTACAATAGAATCTATTGTCGTTACTTGCAACTTGACTTGCAATAGAATCTATTGTCGATACTTGCAACTTGCCTTACAATAGAATCTATTGTCGATACTTGCAACTTGCCTTACAATAGAATCTATATCCATACTTGCAACTTGCCTTACAATAGAATCTATTGTCCATACTTGCAACTTGCCTTACAATAGGATCTATTGTCCATACTTGCAACTTGCCTTACAATAGAATCTATTGTCGATACTCGCAACTTGCTTTACAATAGAATCTATTGTCCATACTTGCAACTTGCCTTACAATACATAGAATCTATTGTCCATACTTGCAACTTGCCTTACAATAGAATCTATTGTCCATACTTGCAACTTGCCTTACAAAAGAATCTATTGTCCATACTTGCAACTTGCCTTACAATAGGAATGACAATTGTTGTTTATTATTACTTTAACAAAAAATAAACAAATAATCACAAAATTGATAATACATTGAAAAATAAATAAATCCGAATTCAAGAAAGGCATTTATTTTGCAATTTATAAAGCGGGTCTCAAATAGAAAACGAATATTATTTAAATTTTGTTTGATATGCAAATAACGTTAAATCAAATCGAAACATCGTCAAAAACAATATGCAAATAGAGACCAAGTTTTTTAAAGAAAGTTAGCTACGGTGTTCGGTAATTTTTTTTCAAAATCCATAACAATTCATTTCTCCCGCGTTTGAAACTAAGTAAGTTACAATACTTTTTTAGTTTTAAAGGATTAAAACAGTTTATTTAACTCGTTAATAATTAAAAATGATGGTTGAAAATACAAAACTCAGATGAAATTAAAAAAACAAACAAACCGTAGCCGATTTTTAAAAAACATAATTTTATTCAATTATCAATTATGAAATTTAAAACTTGAGCTTTAGGCTACCAAAACTTTTTTTTCAAGCAAGTGGCAAAAAAACTGCATTATATAAATCTTTGTAAACATAAATTTTCCAGTTGATTAGTCTATATAAACTAAAGTGTGTAGCAAAACAAATGAAAATTTGTTGATGCGTTTACTGTGTAGGACCAGTTCATGAATCTAGAAATGAAAACAACCAATGAACGCGGACTTATCATATTTACATTGTATAAAATTATTATGTTGATTAGTTTATTTAAACAAACTTATTTTAAATTTTAAATAAAAATTTGCATAAGCAATTTTGGTAGGAACTTTACTAAAAACTCTTTGGCCAACTAATGCAAAACTTGGCCTTAAAACTTATAAACATGTAATTTTTTGTGTTGATTAGTCAATTCGATGTAAATTTATTTACATTCCAGATTTAGATTTGCATATGCGTTTCCGTGTGGGACCTTTGTTAATTTTTACACAAGTAGCAAAGACCTGGAGTATAACAATATTTGTACACGTAAATTATTCTGTTGATTAGTCTGTGTGATCTAAAGTTATTAGCATACCAAATAAAATTTGTATATGCGCTTCTGTGTAGGACCAGTTCATCAAATCTAAAAATGAAAACAACCAGTGAACGCGGACTTATCATATTTACATGTATAAAATTTTTTATGTTGATTACTATATATAAACAAACGCTATTTAAATTTTAAATAGAATTTGCATATGCAATTCTGTGTAGGAACTTTCATTAAAACTTAGAAGAACTAATGCAAAATTTG
Source organism: Microlaimidae sp. YZB2_3 (assembly GCA_030248175.1). Classification (NCBI taxonomy): domain Eukaryota; kingdom Metazoa; phylum Nematoda; class Chromadorea; order Desmodorida; family Microlaimidae; species Microlaimidae sp. YZB2_3. The sequence continues at coordinate 12,250 of JASAMX010012084.1, forward strand.
GCCTTAAAACTTATAAACATGTAATTTTCTGTGTTGATTAGACAATTTGATGTAAATTTATTCACATTCCACATTTAGATTTGCATATGCGCTTCCGTGTGGGACCTTTGTTGATTTTTAAACAAGTAGCAAAAGAACTGGAGTATACCAATATTTGTACATGTAAATTTTCTTGTTGATTAGTCTGTGTTATCTAAAGTTATTATCATACCAAATAAAATTTGTATATGCACTTCTGTGTAGGACCAGTTCATCAAATCTGAAAATAAAAACAACCACTGAACGCGGACTTCTCATAATAACATGCATAAAAATTTTCAGGTTCATTAGTTTATTTGAACAAAAGTTATATAAATTTTAAATAAAATTTGCATATGCAATTCTGTGTGGGAGTCTGAAATTCGTCGGAAATTCTGTATGCTATTCGTTAATAACATTTAAATCAAAGCTTTTGCAAGACTAAGGTGCTGAAATTTATAAGCATATAAATTCTCTTGTTGATTAGTTCTTTAAAATTTATGGATATTAATATAGCAAATAAAATTTGTATATTGTACTCTTCTGGGTGGGACCAACGTTTTAAATTAAAAAAACACCATAAATAAACTCGGGCTTATCAAATTTATATGCATACTAATTTTTGTGACGATTCCTTAAATAGATCCAAAGTTATTTGCAATCCAAATAAAATTTGAATAATATCTGTTTTCTGTTCAAGACCCGTTGTATAATTGCGAAATGAACGCTTTTATTAAACTCATGATTATTGATTTTTTATTTATCTTTAATTTATTTTTAATTTCTTAATTATTTGTTTATTTTTTTGTTAAAAAAATAATAAACAATTGTAATTCCTATTCTAAGGCAAGTTGCAAGTATCGACAATAGATTCTATTGTAAGGCAAGTTGCAAGTATCGACAATAGATTCTATTGTAAGGCAAGTTGCAAGTATCGACAATAGATTCTATTGTAAGGCAAGTTAAAACCATTAAAAATTTTTAGCTAAAATGGTTTAATATTAAAAATTAAATACCATAGTTCTTATTTATCAAACTGCTCAATTTGGAACTAAAAATGAAATTTTTTAAAGGTTAAAGTGGAAAAATTTTTGTTATATTTTGCAAAAAAATATGCGTTCTTATTCGTTTTTTAAAGGTCATAACCGCACAATTTTTTGGAAAACTCATGTCTCTTACACAAAATTACAAGGTCAGCCAAATATAATTTAACCATAATAATTTTTAAAATATTTTATGACACGTTTAAGTCTGTTAAAAGTTTAAAAAAAATCGTCTATTTGTGAAAAAAATCCAGAACATTCAATAAACTTAGCATTAAAAGAACCGGTATCTTAAATAAATTAAATTTATTAACAGTAAACGGATTTTGACAAAACTTGGCAAAAGGAAGTTTTTAGTAGTAAAAAGCTTAAGTTTTTATTTCATTTTATTTTTGATAACTACATAATAATTGAATAGAACTGTTTTACTATTAACATTAAACGAATGTTAACAAAATTTCA
>JASAMX010012085.1:0-22652 GCA_030248175.1 Microlaimidae sp. YZB2_3
AAAGATAGTTTTCTTGTTAAACATTTTAATAATAATTTTCACGATATGTTTGATATGAGCATATGTCCTTGAGCATTGTCCTGATCTGGGTCAAGAAAATAAACAAAACCTGCTTAAACGGGAAGATTTTTGGATTAAAACTTTAAATACTGCGTTTCCATTTGGTCTCAACGATAAAATTATTGGTTACGGTATTATATCTTCAGATAAGGATCCACGTAATTTCAAAAATAACCCTTATTTTTGTGTAAAATTACCTTCTTTGTTTTCTAAAAAAACACGAAATAAAAAGAAACGCACTAATAAAAAAATTAATGTCAATATTATTAACAATATACTTAATATTTTGTCTCAAAATAATGTGGCACCTTACGATATTTATAAAATTTTTAACGCAATATCTTTAAAAATTTTTCCGTAATATTGAATCGGTTGGAATCCACTAAAATGGATTTTTGTATTAAATTAGGTGTAAAAGCAATGGCGGCATATAGATTCAGGCATAAAAATAATAATAAAATTAAGTCCAATGTTCAATTAAATAACACTTATATTAAATCTGTATTTGTTAATAAAGGACTCGATCTCATTAAATTTCATAATTTATTTAAAGATAGAAGTCTACTCTCCACCTTACCTATAAACTTAAGTAAATATGATAAATTTAATATTGTTTACACATACTTACCTAGCATTGGTACTTATTTTTGTAATCACAAAATTTTTAAAAAAATCTTAATCCGGTCAAATTATCTAATTTACTTAATTCCAATTGTGATTGTGTTTTGTCAGAATTTTGTGACCCCATAAGTAAACATATTGTAACTGGTAATTTACAGTTAATACAAAATGCAGTTTTAAAAAAATTATTTAGTTTTGGCGCTAAATATAGATTACCCAAACCGGTTAATTGGGACGATGTTAAAACAGCTACTGATAATTGTATAGATAATTTTATTAAGCACTGTAGTAAAAAATTTAAAATTAGTAGTAATAATTTCGATTTTTTTAAAATAAGGAGTCGTACAATAATTGCAAATCGCATTAAATTCTGTGTTAAAAACCAGTTTGATATTTCTTACCCCGATGGGTTTTATGATGAGAGTGTAATTAAAAAACATATAAAAAAATTACAAGATAAATTTGTGTTTTCTACTATAGATAAGGCTAACAATAATTATAAAAATGATTTATATAAGTATTTTTTAAGCGAATAGGTATTTTTTTGTAAATCTTGACACAACATTAATATAGTTAAATATTTAAAAAAAAATTTTTTTTAAATAAAAAGTAACCCACCTTGTACAAGTATTTAAGGAATTTCTTGCTTTGATATAATTCAAGATCGTTGGAGCCAAAGGAACTTCCAGCAGCTTAAACTTGGAGCCCAAAATGGGAAACTTGAAGCCGTAAATGAGGAACTTCGAATCGAAAATGTGAACTCTTCACTAAAACATATCTTCAACCCTAACCCCAAACCATCTTTTTACTATCGGCTGTGCGTTACGGCTTCAAGTTCCAATTTTTATCACTCATAAAACACCGAAAATTTCTTCTCGTTAACGTGATAAAAATCAAAATAAAAGCCAAAATTATACTTGAGAAATCGTAAAATTGATTTCTTAATTTTTAAAAATAACTTAAAATTGTATTATTTGCAAGGTATTTTTTAAAAGCAGGAAAAACAATATATTTTGTGACGCATTGTCGTTTTATAAAGTTAAATTTGAAATTTTTGTTAAACATGATATTGTAAATACATTTAGCCTATTTTTAAACTTGATTTTAAAATTATAAGTTGCATTTGCAGAGTTTCTGATGCCAGTGGTAAAACAAAATTAAACCAAGTAGCATCTGGTGATTTGGATGGAGACATGTTGGATTCAAAAGTAAAATTCTATCAGTTTAAATTTGTCCAAAGAGTTAGAGTGCATATTTATATAACCCTTAAATCATAAAAAGCATAAATTATATTTTTAGAATTTATTTCATTTTTTATAAAACCTAGACGGTGTTTGGTAAACATTACAAAACAAAAACCATTTACCAATAAACAAATTTCGAAGACAGCACTTCTTAGCATTATTTTTTTCTAAACGATTAGAATTTTTACCTATAAGCAAACGAGCCACTATGAGAATTTAAGATATTTTGCTTTCAATTATTTCTGTAGTGGTTAAACAAAATAAAACAGATCTCTCCCAAGAAAAAAAATTGGGACAAAGAAATAAATTTTTAAAAAATTATTTTAAATTATTGTTTTAAAAACAGTAGAGCATTAGGGTTTAAATGGGATAATTTAACTTTTTCAGTTCGGCCAAAATCACAATGTTTTAATAATGTTTTAATAAAAGATTTACAAACTATAAAATTCTGGTTTGATTTACTAAAAATTCGATAATAATAGTGCAAACTGCGAAGTTTTTATTGTTAATATTTATTAAAAATAAAACATAAAAACAAAGTAAGAATATGTGACTTATTATATATTAATCAAACACACCTACTGCACTAATTAGGACACTTCCGAATTGGGGACACCCAGGGCTCAAAAATTGATTTTCAAACAAACACTATTCATTTAATTTTTTAAAAGAAGGAAATTTTGAATCTTGTGAATAAAACTAGGAGAAGCTTATTTATTTTATTTAAGGTATAAAGTATACTTTTTTTGAATAATGCCATCATTTGCTTTCTCGAGGTCATATGCCCCATGTTAGAACGAGTTCTAATTAGGACGTACCGTTCTTAGATCGCGCCTTAATAAGAGCTATTTTATTACACGCCCTAAGCAGGGCCATTTTTTCAGGAAAAGATCCTAATTAAAAATTTCAGTGCCTCAACTAGAGCGCACCCCAATTAACAGATAGGGTAGCTGACTTAATTTCGGCCACCTTTGTTTATTTTTTTTTATTTTTGGATAATTTTTTTCTGGCTCTTATAATCGAGGCAGGATTCGGTCTAAAAATCAAACGACATCTATTTTTGTTATTTCAGTGCAAAATTTGAAAATTTCTGTTATACTTAAAAACGGTGGAGGTTTAAACTTTTTTATAGTGCCCGAAGTTAAGGCGCGTGCCGTTAACTTCGGCCACCTAGAAAAAAAAACTAGCTAAAACTATTACTAAACCGAACAATAAATATTTTTAAAGGTTGCAAATTTATCCATAGATATTGTTATTGGTACATATAACTTAATTTTTTTCCGTTTGCAAACGTTTATAGCTATTAGCACAACTTTAAATTATGTCAAAACCTTAAAAAACACTGGTTTAAACATGGCATGCCTCAGGTGTTCTTGCATTATGCGAATTTTAATAAATAAATAAATAAATAAGGTTTTAATAACACGTGTTTTTTGAATTTTTTTTGGTGTAAAAAATATTTCAACATAAAATGGCTTTTGTTACAGCCACCCAACTTTCAAGAAAGCCTGGTAAAAATTTTATTCCATTCAGTTCAGTTTTTTATATTTTTAACCTAAAAAAATCCGCCTTAATTTCGGCCACCTTTTAGGTTTTAAAAAAACAAAAAAAACAAAAGCCTAAAACACAAAAAAAAAACGATTACATAACCCAAAATTATCAACTTTAAGGATAAACAAGACGTTAAAAAAGTTAATTCCACACCAATCCTTGCCTATCTTTAATGTTTTTTTTATCTGATTGTGTTCCTCCGTCAAGAAAATAGCCTGAACTTTTTTTACTGCATTTCAATAGTCTTTGATAAATTTCTATACCGGTTTATTAATAGTTCAAACCTAGGCACTTGGGAGTTGGATTACTTCAGCCCGCACAGATGTTTACTACGTAATTCTTATGAATGTATCCCACCTTCAAAGGAAATAACCTGACATTTTTACTGTGTTTTAATTTACTTTCACAAAGTTTTGAAGCATTGGTATTCTATATCGTGGTAAGTTGTGGGTTGGGTGGGGAAACCCCATTGGCATTGATATTTACTATATTCACTATATGACTGCATCTCTCCACCAAGAAAATAACCTGATTTTTTAATGTGTTTCTATATTATTTTTGGGAAATACCTACCGGTCTATTTATAATTTTATACAACCTAGTACATTATGTGTTAAGTAACCCCACCCCTACAGATAATGGTGCAAATCGTGTTAAACAGGTTCTTTCACGTGAATTTTAAGGTGGCCGAAATTTACGGAATCTTAAAATGCGCAGTTAGTTAAACGCATTACAAAGTGATTTTGAAGAAAATATCAAAACATAAAAAATAACAATTTGAACCTTAAATAGAACTTATTTTAAGGTAATACAGTGCTTAGTTCTAAATTTGATGCAGTTTAAACACAAAACAAAAATCCAGAAAATTTCAAAAAACTCATTTTTTTGTATGAAAAAGTTGATAATGCAGCATAATACAAATAAAAAACTTTTGCAAAAAACTTTATTCGACATTTATCCAGTTACTTTTGTGCTAGTCCGTTTGTGTTTTATAAAAATAAGCCAATTTTCTAACACCCTAAATTGCTGGCCGAAATTAAGGCCTGGTCGAAATTAAGTCAGATACCCTACTTCAGTTTTAAGTAAATGAGTATGAATAATAAAGTCACATATTTTCTTTTATTTTTATGTTATATATTTTTTTCATATATTCTATATTTTATAAAATTTTTTTTAAAAAAACTTTAATTTTTCCCTGAAATTACTCTCTAAGTAAACACAAGCCTGGGTGATTGTACAAAGGTAAAAACTTTTTTGTTTCAGAAATGCCATCACGAAAAAAATCATTTAGTAATTTTTAACAATATCATGTTTACAAGACTATTCACGTTATTGTTTGTGTAATACATAATACTTACAACATAATACTTACAGTACGTATTTTATTTACGTTCTTGAAACGCACAGACACGGGTAAATTCATCATAAATTTACAGGAGTCATGGCTTTTTTAGGATGCTTTTATTCTTGATGCGGAAAGTGGTGGTCTCTACGTTTGGGTGGGAAAAAACTGCACCATCAATGAGCGAAAACAAGCAATGGTTTGGGCAACAGTAAGTCATTTTACTTAAGGATCTGTAGGAAAATTTTTGTAAGATTTTAACAGAACTCAATTAAAAAAAGAAATAGTATATTAAAAAATTGAAAGAATAAAGTATTAAAAATTTTAATTCTGAAAGTGTTAAAAAATTTTTTTGCATTTTTAATTCAATTTATTCGTAACAAAAATCTTCTTGATATTCCTAAAACACGAATAAAAACAAAGTAAACACCAAACTAATATATTTGCTAATGTGATGCATTTTAGATTCTAAAGTTTAAAGTAAAATTCATTTATTTCGCTTAACAGGAAATTCTAGACTGATTACTTAATGCTGAGAACCCAACCAGATATTACATATAATCAAATCATCTAATATGACAAATACGTATTATCGTTATTTTATCACAGCGGTGTTGTCTTGTTTTAGCCGGGACTTGATTTCTCGAGATTTAGTGCATAAAACACACGTTTTTTGACTGATGAAACAATGCGTGTTATGGCAAAAAAAAGTAATGTAGGTTTCTTTCTTTTGAAAAAAAATTTAACTGTTACATGGCTAATACTGTGGTTCTATTTAGCATAATTTTAGGACTATTTGAAAGACAAAAATCGTTCGTCATGGTCTCAAGTTGTAAGAGTTCTTGAAGGACATGAGCCTCAACTATTCACTCAGTGGTTTACAAAACCCAGCAAAGTCAGGGTACGCGTGGGCTTTTGCCAATTTTAGCCTTCTTTTTGTTTTCAACTATAGTTTATTTTGTTTTGTTTAAACAGCGCTAATCTTTTATGCTTAAATTATACTGCTATTGTTTTATTAAATTTACTTTTTTAAGTTATATTTATAGTAAAACCAATATGGACAATTCATTCTCAGTGAGCGAACTAATTCATAGTTTTTATCCTAGTTTTTTCTTGCAACAAAAAATATTCTCACATACTTGACAAAAATATTGTCTTCTCGTCACTGTCCTATTTTTTTCTCATTAAAATATATTTTTTGCTTTGACCTCATTTTTATTTTTTAGAAGCGAATGTTCCCGGTTATATTCTTCTACTGAAGCTATTTTTTTAAAGTCCATTTTATTTTTTGCTTTAATCCATAAATAATGCAGTTATCTTTTAATTAGCCAAGATAAAGTGCAACAATGTTTATTTAATTTTAGAAAGTACCCTCAGAAAAACTTGAACCACGTTTATTTCACTGTTCAGACGCAAGTGGGAAAATACACGTCGAAGAAATATCCAATTTTACTCAGAACGTAATTTAAGTTTGTTTATTATTTGGATATTCTAAAATATTATAATACTAATAATTCAAAAATAATTTTTATGTAAGTAAAAAACGTTAATTTTTGCTATGTACTGCAATTGGTTTACTACTGAACGCTTTGCAGTCAAAACTATCAGGAGAAACCTTAAAGCCCAATTCACACTTCAGGTTTAAGATTTACGATTTAAGGTTTTAGGTTTAAGATTTACTATTTAAAGTTTAAGGTTTAAGGCTATCGATTCATACTTCTCGTTTCAGATTTAAGGTTTATGTTTTTGCAAACGCATTTTTTCTGAACAATTCTTTTGGAATTAGATTTTCTAATGATAAATTTAAACGTTTAATGGTTAACAAACATTTATTGGCACACAGACAGACATAAAAACTTTAAAGTTTTTTTTTCTAAATTATGATAACGTTTTTTTTAAATTAATAAGAAAATCAAAATCAAACCAAAAAATTATCAGCACTTGGTTTCGATTGAGAGAGTTCTAAAGGTTAAGGTCCCAATTCGATATTTTAACAGTGTTTTTTGAAAGTGCCTTCAAATGGAATCTTATTTCCGTTCTTCTAAAAGATGACTCCACATTTGCTTATAAAGATTTGGAAAAAGCAGAATTGTTTGTTGAATATTTTAGTGCTATTTTTACTAAAGTTGATAATAATTTTCTACCTTTTAATCCTGAATCATTGTAAAGCTAACTAATTTAGAAATTACCACCAAATATGTGTTAAAAGTTTTAAAAAAGTTGCCAAATAAATTCTCAAAAACTCCTGACTGTATTCCTGCCTATTTTTTAAAACGTTTGCAAAAGTCCTTGCTGAGCCTTTCGCTAAAATTTTTAACAAAGACAGGAAAACCTGCAAATGACTGGCTTATAGCATTAGTTATTCCAATTTTCAAAAAAAAACTTAAAAATAGAAAAAAAAACTACAGGCCAATCTCGTTAACCTCAGTCTCCCGCAAAACAATGGAAACTATTGTGCGTGATAAACTTTTTTCCTTTTTCCAAAAATTACTGTCCAGGTCACAACATGGTTTTAAGGACAAAAGTTCTACAATCACGCAACTATTAGAAACACAATATGATTGGACTTCAGCTTTTAAAAACAAGAAATCTATGGATGTGGTATATTTGGAGTTTGCTAAAGCCTTTGACACTGTTTCCCACCAAAAACTTCTATATAAACTTGAAAAATACGGAGTTACTGGAAAGTTTTTAAATTGAATTCAAGCGTTTTTATCCAACAAAACGCTGAAAGTGGTTATAAACAAGTCTTCTCTTATTCTTATAAGGTCACCAGTTCCGTTCCACAAGGATCATTATTGAGCCCATCACTATTTTTGTTTTATATTAATGATACAGTAGGCTGTGTAGAAAATTCCAAGATTAAACTTTTTGCAGATGATGCAAAAGTTTACTCTGAATTTTCTGCTTATGATGAAGAATTTCAATCTGCCACACTTGAAGAAGATTTAAATAAAATAGCAGAATGGTCAAAAGTTTGGCAGCTTACACTTGCTGAAAATAAATGTGAAACATTTCATATTAGACCATCCAATAAACTTTTAAACAAAACCAATGAATTAATAATCAAACACTAAAAAACTCTACAACAGACCAAGACTTGGGGGCTTATATGTCTCAAAATTTAAAGTTTTCATATCATTGTGAAAGAGTTGCTGATGCAGCCATGCAGCGCTCAGCCTTAATTTTTAGAACTTTCAAAGCAAAGTCAATAAAAAATTTAGTAAGAGCATATAAATCCTTTGTCCGGCCGATAGTAGAGTATGCTAGTGTGGTTTGGAACCCTTATTTAATAAAAGATATTAAAAAAATTGAGAATGTTCAAAAAAGTTTTATTAGAAGATTATTTAAATTTTGTGGTTCTAAAAACTCCAGCTATAAAAATAGGTTGGCTTTTTTAAAACTTGAAAAACTTTCTGAACGAAGAACAAAAATGGATTTATGCCAAATCTATAAAATAATTAATAACAAAACATGTCTGCAATCAAAAGATTTCTTCTCTTTCAATAATAATCAAACCAGAGGTCACTCATTTAAACTTCAAGTTGAAGATAGTAGAATTGATGCCAGAAAATCTTGTCTTCCAAATCGTGCTATTTCTAGTTGGAATAAGTTAAACTCCTCCCAAGTTATCGCTAAGTCACTTAAAAAATTTAGGTCAGCAATAAATTTTTGATAATGTATGATGTTGTGCTCAGTATCAGTGCTAAAGCCTTTTCATTAGCTTTGGTCTACTGAGCCGTTTTTTAGCAAAATAAAAATACTTCTTTCATGTTATACAAAATATACTACTCTGTGTTGCTTTTGGATCGCAAAACAACAAAAACAACACATATTTCTGATTTTAATTTTCATTTACTGTCTTTTTTCTATTCTAAAACTTTAATCTGTGACTTTAACTTAGTACTATTTCTTCTAATTTTCTTTGTTTGTGCTATTACTTAATATGTATTTTCAACTTTCTCTTATATCTATACTTACTCTGTTACACTTTAACGTTTGCGATTCTAATCTTAAACAATGCAATTGTGATACATTTATTTTAATACTTTTTATGTTTTGATTTTCTTTTTTTAGGATTTGCTAAAAATAAACTTATTTGATTGATTGATTTGAGATTTTTTTCTATCGTACAAATTTAGTAGTTAGCTGCCACTTCTTATTTTGATTTTTGAGGCCAGATAGTTTCATAACCCTGAGCCCAAAATGATCTAAAGTTTATAGCCAGAATCAGAGAAACTTTTTTCTATTTCAAATCTTTTTCTTGTTGAAAATTTTAAATTGATTACAATGCTTGCGTATCAAGTTAATCAAAAATTTGTTATAAAAAATTTTTTCAGAACAAACAATCGCTAATGGGATAACAACTGAAACTTTACCAATTTATCCTTAATCGGTTCTTTGATTGGTTCATATAAATTTTTAAAATACGCACCAAAACTATAAAGTTTTGGTATTAAGAATGGTAAAAACAATGTAAAAAAAACAATGTAAAAAAAGATGTAAAAACATAAATTTGTGTTAAAAATAGCGTTTTGGAAAAAATTTAGAATAGAAAAAGTACCTAAAATTTTCTCGAGGGAAAGGAGGGGGGATCAGATTTAAAATTCTAGAATGGGGTCAGGGGTAAAAAATTCGGAAATTTGGGGGACGGGTTTTTTTCTCTAGATTTTTGTCATGGGGTGGGGAACCCAAAATTTCGAGGTTAGGGGGGTGGACCCTACCTTGCTCCCCCCTTTCTCACCTATGTGTATAACCATAGGTGGACAGGGGAAAGTTTGGGGGATTATACCACATGAAAAGTCTCAATCCTGCCAAAACCCTCTCCTCCCTTCTACCCCAAAGTTTGCGGATATTCCGGACAACTCCTTTCCTAAAATTTAGGGATATACTAGTGCTAAAAACGCTAAAAATGGGGTATTAGGAAAATACCCCGCAAAAATTTTTTTATGGTTAAACGCTTCCAAAATCCTTGAAGCTACCCATCTGTGGATATAACCCCCTGGCCACACATATAAGGTTAAGTGGTGGTGTTATTGATTATATTCCTCAAAAACCTTTAAATTGTTGACATCGTGCCATATTCAGTTTGGGATGGAAGGATCCCAGAACTAAAAACTCAAAATATCTGTTATATTATCTGAATGTTTATTTTTTTACTACGGCGGACATTGTATACGATCTCTGCTTGCCACACCCCTCCCCCTCCCCAAAGTGTTGTTTTTCAGTATCAAAATCCGAAAAATCTCGCCCTACCCTACCCCTTTTAGATTTCTTATGTTTCTAGGTAGCCATCAAAGAAATTTTTTTGATTTTATTGTTCTTTCCGTAACCCTACAAATAAGTCAAATATTCCAGATATAGAAAACGAAGCTTGATGTCTCTTATTCTTTACATCATTGTAAAAAAATTAAACCCTTCCTTCTAGTAAACGGAGGTGAGACGCAATTTACACCACAATTCATTTTTTTATCAAATATTTCATATTGCTGTGATAGCTTTGCCGATATAATTTTAACGGCTTGAGAGTACTACCCCTCAAAAGTATTCTAGAAAGAGCTAATTAAGCTGTTTTTGACCAAAGTTTCTTTTATCCAACATGCAAAACTTTTAATCGAAACTTGTAAAATAAAATCAGTTTTTAAACACTGAGTGTTTAAAATTGAGACGGTCTGCGATCAATCCCCTTTTCAAAATTCAAAAAGAAATTTTTTTTTCAATTAACTTTTGAGATTTAAAAAATTTCACGGATTTTATGCTAAATATTTTGTTCATTCTTTCAATTAAAAAATATGAGCTTTTTTTAAAATCAATAATATTTGTATTTTTATAATTATTATTAATTATTAATACAGACCAAAACTAATATTTGTGTGTTTTCAAAATATAAAACCAACAAGTATATCACTTTTTTTAAAATTTTTATTATTTTTTGCACCGAAATTGAACAGACATTGTAGTTTTCCAGATTTAATTTTTTTCAAAACTATTGCAATAAACCGCGGAATGAATTGTATAAGAAATTTTGTAAAATTAACTTCGTTAACAATAACTTTGAAAAGCTACACAGCTTATCTTTTCATACATTGTTGTGCAACCAAAAGATAAGCCTTCCTCCCACGGTACCTAAAAAAGAACCTAAACATATGGTAACCAAGTAGATAACTTACGAAAATATGTTTTTAAAATAAAAATTAAAATATATAAATTAACTAATAACCATATGTAACCTATATATACATATACTTATATATACCCACATACATATACATATTTATAATTATATTACTAATTTACCAGGATGGTATACTATAGCTAATTTATGAAACTATACATACATGGTACAGAAGTCTAAATTTTTCTAAAATTAATAAATAAAACTGTCAACAGCTCATTTTCGTGTAATCTAACTTCTAAATTTTGTCATTTGAAGTGAAAACTTTTGGTTTTTTTCTTAAACCTTAAACCAAATTTGGGACTTTGTTCCATTGTTAAACCTTAAACCTTAAATCATAAACCTTAAATCGAATTGTGAAACGTGACTTAAACTTTAAATCTCTTCCATAAACCTTAAACCTTAAATCTTAAACCCGAAGTGTGAATTGGGCTTAACATTTGATTTATAAATTGTAATTTGCACAGACGCATTTAATTTTCTAGAAATTGTTGATGTTGTGGAAACGAAAAAATTTCTCCGAATAAAAGTCATAATTTGTTAACGGCATGAATGATACAGACGATAATTGTATCAATAACTAACATTAAACGCTATACATTATTAAAACTTTTATATAAATTAACCCTATTAGAGAAATAGGCTGACCTAAAAACATTTTTAGTCTCAATCATTTTTTGAACAAAGTTTAATTTTAAATTTTAAATATTTATAGGATTTGGAAAGCGATGATGTGATGGTTTTAGATGATGGTGGAAACTTTGTGTTTGTGTGGATAGGCTCCGGTTCTACCGCTCTAGAAAAAAAAGTTGGAGAAAATGTTGCACAAGTACAACTTTTAATTTATGCAATTAATATAAAACAATCCCTATTAAAAATGCTCCAATTCAAAAATTAGTAGATTACAATGTTAAATATAATTTTGAGTCTAAAAATCATAAATCAAACAACAAAAAAATACTAAAAAATTTGAATTATTAGAAGACTTTAAAACTCCAAAATTAAAAATTAACAATTGGTGTAAAAACATACACTGGTGTTCCTAAAAGCTAATAAAGTAATAATAATACATAAATCGATATTTTTGTGTATTGCATTGGATTTTATTTTTGTATGTCTATACTAAAAATTTCTATATTGTGAATAGTGTTGAAACTAAGTATAGTGGGTTTTTAGTGGGCTTATTTTTTGTTTCCCGCGGTTGTGTCATTTTATGTGCAGTATATGCGCATATATGCGTTGCGATTGCTAAAAAAATGCAGTGTGCTTCAAAATGCAGTGAGCTTGATTTGGCATGGACATGGATATGCGCAAAAACACTGCTACATTTTGAGCAGTGGCTATTTACACGACACATGCCCCAATAAGAGCAGTTGTTTTGCCATTTTATACGCACAACAATTAATGGAAGTGCTAAAAAAATGGCACCAAATCGTTTCGCTTCTCAGACTGAGTAGCATATTTTTCCTTAATATAATATATAGCATTATATATTTTTGATAATAATAGGGTTGTAATACGGTTGTTTCTAAATGAAATAATATATAAAAAAAGATTTCAGTCGCTTCAATATTTAAGTTTAAGAAAAATCTTGAGAATGACTTAAGTTAGTGCTTATTATATTAAACCTTTGATTCATTTTACTAGTAAATCATCTTTATGATATGTTGATAGCGAGCGATATGGTTCTTCTAATGTGGTTTTACGTTGTTTAGATTTTAATTCATTGATTACAGCTTTAATCCAGTCTATTGACAGTAACAATATTCGTTTTGTCACTTACGTCCTATTTTTTTCGGCCCGTTACTTTCTACATGCTATATCGACCTTATAAAGGCACATTTTTTTAAGCCTTACCCCAGTAAACACGGGGTGCGTGAATTGGGAAAAGCGGTTTTTACCTGCCTCCTTCTTCTTCTGTTTGCTCTTGTGGCAGAGGTTTTTGCTTCGGTTAAGTCTTTTCTTTGCTGTTCCTTTGGCTGCTAGGAAATTGTTCCAATTATCCTTCGGATCCATGATCTTCATTAGGAGCGGCAGAACTGCGACAGAATTGTCAGCAATTGTAGTGCAGAGACTTCCGTCACGCTTTTCTCCTAGCCGTTTAACGACGATATAGCATGTAGAAAGTAACGGGCCGAAAAAAATAGGACGTAAGTGACAAAACGAATATTGTTACTGTCAATAGACTGGATTAAAGCTGTAATCAATGAATTAAAATCTAAACAACGTAAAACCACATTAGAAGAGCCGATATCCCTCGCTATCAACATATCATAAAGATGATTTACTAGTAAAATGAATCAAAGGTTTAATATAATAAGCACTAACTTAAGTCATTCTCAAGATTTTTCTTAAACTTAAATATTGAAGCGACTGAAATCTTTTTTTATATATTATTTCATTTAGAAACAACCGTATTACAACCCTATTATTATCAAAAATATATAATGCTATATATTATATTAAGGAAAAATATGCTACTCAGTCTGAGAAGCGAAACGATTTGGTGCCATTTTTTTAGCACTTCCATTAATTGTTGTGCGTATAAAATGGCAAAACAACTGCTCTTATTGGGGCATGTGTCGTGTAAATAGCCACTTCTCAAAATGGAGCAGTGTTTTTGCGCATATCCATGTCCATGCCAAATCAAGCTCACTGCATTTTGAAGCACACTGCATTTTTTTAAGCAATCTAAACGCATATATGCGCATATACTGCACATAAAATGACACAACCGCGGGAAACAAAAAATAAGCCCATGAAAAACCCACTATACTTAGTTTCAACACTATTTAATATATAGAAATTTTTAGTATAGACATACAAAAATAAAATCCAATGCAATACACAAAAATATCGATTTATGTATTATTATTACCTTATTAGCTTTTAGGAACACCAGTGTATGTTTTTACACCAATTGTTAATTTTTAATTTTGGAGTTTTAAAGTCTTCTAATAATTCAAATTTTTTAGTATTTTTTTGTTGTTTGATTGACCACTTTTAGACTCAAAATTATATTTAACATTGTAATCTACTAATTTTTGAATTGGAGCATTTTTAGTAAGGATTGTTTTATATTAATTACATAAATTAAAAGTTGTACTTGTGCAACATTTTCTCCAACTTTTTTTTTAATAACGGAAGTTAAAAGAGCCTATCCACACAAACACAAAGTTTTGAGCTGCATCTATTAACCTCATCACATCATCGCTTTCCAAATCCTGTAAATATTTAAGATTTAAAATTAAACTTTGTTCAAAAAATGATTGAGAATGAAAAATGTTTTTAGGTCAGCCTGATTCGCAAATAGGGTTAATTTATATAAAAGTTTTAATAATGTAAAGCGTTTAATGTTAGTTATTGATACAATTATCGTCTGTATCATTCATGCCGTTAACAAATTATGACTTTTATTCGGAGAAATTTTTTCGTTTGCACAACATCAACAATTTCTAGAAAATTAAATGCGTCTGTGCAAATTACAATTTATAAATCAAATGTTAAAACCTAATTTGATATTTTAATTTTAGATTTAGCAAATTCAAGGTTTATGGAAGAGATTTAAAGTTTAAGTCATGTTTCACAATTCGATTTAAGGTTTAAGGTTTAACAATGGAGCAAAGTCCCAAATTTGGTTTAAGAAAAAAACCAAAAGTTTTCACTTCAAATGACAAAATTTAGAAGTTAGATTACACGAAAATGAGCTGTTGACAGTTTTATTTATTAATTTTAGAAAAATTTAGACTTCTGTACCATGTATGTATAGTTTCATAAATTAGCTATAGTAATATAATTATAAATATGTATATGTATGTGGATATATATAAGTATATGTATATATAGGTTACATATGGTTATTAGTCAATTTATATATTTTAATTTTTATTTTAAAAACATATTTTCGTAAGTTATCTACTTGGTTACTATATGTTTAGGTTTTTTTAGGTACCGTGGGAGGAAGGCTTATCTTTTGGTTGCACAACAATGTATGAAAAGATAAGCTGTGTAGCTTTTTAAGTTATTGTTAACGAAGTCAAATTTAAGCAAATTTCTTAATAGAATCCATTTTGCGGTTTATTGGATAGTTTTGAAAAATTAAATCTGGAGAAACTAACAATGTCTGTTCAATTTCGGTGCAAAAAATAATAAAAATTTAAAAAAAGTGATATACTTGTTGGTTTTATATTTTGAAAAACACACAAATATTAGTTTCGGTACTGTATTAATAATTAATAATAAATTATAAAAAAATACAAATATTATTGATTTTTAAAAAAAGCTCATATTTTTTAATTGAAGAAATTACGAAATATTTAGCATAAAATCCGTGAAATTTTTTAAATCTCAAAAGTTAATTGAAAAAAAAATTTCTTTTTGAATTTTGAAAAAGGGATTGATCTCAGACCGTTCTCAATTTTAAACACTCAGTGTTTAAAAACTGATTTTATTTTACAGTTTTGATTAAAAGTTTTGCATGTTGGAATAAAAGAAACTTTGGTCAAGAACAGCTTAATTAACTCTTTCTAGAATACTTTTGAGGGTATAATTTTAAGCCGTTAAAATTATATCGGCAAAGCTATCACAGCAATATTAAATATTTGATAAAAAAATGAATTGTGGTGTAAATTGCGTCTCACCTCCGTTTACTAGAAGGAAGGGTTTAATTTTTTTACAATGATGTAAAGAATAAGAGACATCAAGCTTCGTTTTCTATATCTGGAATATTCGACTTATACCTAGGGTTATGAAAAGAACAAAAAAATCAAAAAAATTTCTTTGATGGCTACCTAGAAACACATAAAAAAACTCAAAAGGGTAGGGTAGGGCGAGATTTTTCGGATTTTGATACTGAAAAACAACACTTTGGGGGGAGGGGAGGGGTGTGGCAAGCAGAGATCGTAATAGGATGTCCGCCGTAGTAAAAAAATAAACATTCATATAGAATATAACAGATATTTTGAGTTTTTAGTTCTGGGATCCTTCCATCCCAAACTGAATATGGCACGATGTCAACAATTTAAAGGTTTTTGAGGAATATAATCAATAACACCACCACTCAATCTTATATGTGTGGCCAGGGGGTTATATCCACAGATGGGTAGCTTCAAGGATTTTGGAAGCGTTTAACCATAAAAAAATTTTTGCGGGGTATTTTCCTAATACCCCATTTTTAGCGTTTTTAGCACTAGTATATCCCTAAATTTTAGGAAAGGAGTTGTCCGGAATATCCGCAAACTTTGGGGTAGGAGGGAAGAGAGGGTTTTGGCAGGATTGGGACTTTTCATGTGGTATAATCCCCCAAACTTTCCCCTGTCCACCTATGGTTAAACACATAGGTGAGAAAGGAGGGGAGCAAAGGGAGGGTCCACCCCCCTGAACTTTGAAATTTTGGGTTCCCCACCCCATGACAAAAATCTAGAGAAAAACCCCGTCCCCAAAATTTCCGAATTTTTTACCCCTAACCCCAATCTAGAATTTCTGCAAATCCTATCCCCCCTCCTTTCCCTCAAGAAAAGTTTAGGCACTTTCTCCATTCTAAATTTTTTCCAAAACGCTATTTTTAACACAAATTTATGTTTTTACATCTTTTTTTACATTGTTTTTTTACATTGTTTTTACCATTCTTAATACCAAAACTTTATAGTTTTGGTGCGTATTTTAAAAATTTATATGAACCAATCAAAGAACCGATTAAGGATAAATTGGTAAAGTTTCAGTTGTTATCCCATTAGCGATTGTTCGTTCTAAAAAAGTTTCTTTCTCAGACAAATTTTTGATTAACTTGATACGCAAGCATTGTAATCAATTTAAAATTTTCAACAAGAAAAAGATTTGAAATAGAAAAAAGTTTCTCTGAACTACGTATCTCTGATTCTGGCTATAAACTTTAGATCATTTTGGGCTCAGGGTTATGAAACTATCTGGCCTCAAAAACCAAAATAAGAAGTGGCAGTTAACTACTAAATTTGTACGATAGAAAAAAATCTCAAATCAATCAATCAAGCAAGTTTATTTTTAGCAAATCCTAAAAAAAAATCAAAACATAAAAAGTATTAAAATAAATGTATCACAATTGCATTGTTTAAGATTAGAATCGCAAACGTTATGAAAGCTAACAGAGTAAGTATAGATATAAGAGAAAGTTGAAAATACATATTAATTAATAGCACAAACACAGAAAATTAGAAGAAATAGTACTAAGTTAAAGTCACAGATTAAAGTTTTAGGATAGAAAAAAAACAGTAAATGAAAATTAAAATCAGAAATATGTGTTGTTTTTGTTGTTTTGCAATCCAAAAGCAACACAATAGTATATTTTGTATAACATGAAAAGAAGTATTTTTATTTTGCTAAAAAACGGCTCAGTAGACCAAAAGTTATAATCTTAAAAGGCTTTAGCACTTAATACTGAAGACAACATCATACATTATCAAAAATTTATTGCTGACCTAAATTTTTTAAGTGACTTAGCGATAACTTGGGGAGGAGTTTAACTTATTCCAACTAGAAATAGCACGATTTGGAAGACAAGATTTCTGCACATCAATTCTACTATTTTTTACTTGGAAGTTTAAATGAGTGACCTCTGGTTTGATTATTATTGAAAGAGAAGAAATCTCTTTGATTGCAGACATGTTTTGTTATTAATTATTTTATACATTTCGCATAAATCCATTTTTGTTCTTTGTTCAGAAAGTTTTTCAAGTTTTAAAAAAGCCAACCTATTTTTATAGCTGGAGTTTTTTAGAACCACAAAATTTAAATAATCTTCTAATAAAACTTTTTTGAACATTCTCAATTTTTTAATATTTTTTATTAAATAAGGGTTCCCAACCACACTAGTATACTCTACTATTTGCCTACATAGGATTATTATATGCTCTTACTAAATTTTTTATTGACTTTGCTTTGAAAGTTCTAAAAATTAAGGCTGAAGTGCTGAATGGCTGCATCAATAACTCTTTCACAATGATAGGAATCCAATAAATTTTGAAGCACATCAGCTCCTTAGTCTCTTGGTCTGTTGTAGAGATTTTTAGTGTTTGATTATTAATTCATTGGTTTTGTTCTAAAAGTTTATTGGATGGTCTAGACTAAACGTTTCACATTTATTTTCAG
Source organism: Microlaimidae sp. YZB2_3 (assembly GCA_030248175.1). NCBI lineage: Eukaryota > Metazoa > Nematoda > Chromadorea > Desmodorida > Microlaimidae > Microlaimidae sp. YZB2_3. The sequence goes on from JASAMX010012085.1 coordinate 18,116, forward strand.
CAAGTGCCAGCTGACTAACTTTTGACCATTCTGCTATTTTATTTTAAATCTTCTTCAAGTGTGGCAGATTGAAATTCTTCATCATAAGCAGAAAATTCAGAGTAAACTTTTGCATCATCTGCAAAAAGTTTAATCTCTAAAATTTTTTTCTATATACTTACTGTATCATTAATATAAAACAAAAATAGGTATGGGCTTGATAATGATCCTTGTGGAACGGAACTGGTGACCATAAGAAGAAGAGAAGACTTGGTCACAATTACTTTTAGCGTTCTGTTGGATAAAAACGCTCTGAATTCAATTTAAAAACTTTCCAGTAACTCCGTATTTTTCAAGTTTATATAGAAGTTTTCCTGCGGAAACAGTGTCAAAGGCTTTGGAAGGCTCCAAATATACCACATCCATAGATTTCTTGTTTTTAAAAGCTGAAGTCCAATCATAGTTGCGTTTCTATAAGCGGCGGGATTGAAGAACTTTTGTCCTTAAAACCATGTTGTGACCTGGAGATAAATTTTGAAAAAGGAAAAAAAATTTATCACGCACAAGTTTTTATTGTTTTGCTGGAGAATGAGGTTAACTCGAGATCGGCCGTAGTTTTTTTTTTTCTATTTTTAAAGTTTTTTTTTGAAAATTGGAATAACTAATGCTATAAGCCAGTCATTTAGAATTTTTGTTTGTTAAAAAATTTTAGTGAAAGGGTTGCAAGGACTTTTGGAGACGTTTTAAAAAATAGCAGGAATACAGTTAGGAGTTTTTGACAATTTATTTGGCAACTTTTTTAAAACTTTTAACACATATTTGGTGAGGGGTAATTTCTAATGAGTTAGCTTTACAATGATTCAGGTATTAAAGGTAGAAAATTATTATCAACTTTAGTAAAAATAGCACTAAAATATTCAACAAACAATTCTGCTTTTTCCAAATCTTTATAAGCAAATGTGGAGTCATCTTTTAGAAGAACGGAAATAAGATTCCATTTGAAGGCACTTTAAAAAACCACTGTTAAACAATTGAATTGGAACCTTAACCTTTAGAACTCTCTCAATTCTCAACCAAGTGCTGATAATTTTTTGGTTTGATTTTGATTTTCTTATTAATTTAAAAAAAATGTTACCTCAATTTAAGAAAAAAAAATTTTAAAGTTTTTGTGTGCCAATAAATGCCAAATAAACGTTTGTTAACCATTAAACGTTTAAATTTAATCAATTAGAAAATCTGTATCCCAAAAGAATTGTTCCAAGAAAAAATGCGTTTGCAAAAGCATAAACCTTAAATCTGAAACTAGAAGTATGTAAATTTATAGCCTTAAACCTTAAACTTTAAAATAGAAAATCTTAAACCTAAAACCTTAAATCGTAAATCTTAAACCTGAAGTGTGAATTGGGCTTTAAGGTTTCTCCCTATAGTTTTGACTGCTAAGCGTTCAGTAGTAAACCAAATGCAGTACATAGCAAAAATTAATGATTTTTACTTACATAAAAATTAATTTTTGAATTATTAGTATTATAGACATTTTAGAATATCCAAATAATAAACAAACTTAAATTACGTTCTGAGTAAAATTGGATATTTCTTCTACGTGTATTTTCCCACTTGCGTCTGAACAGTGAAATAAACGTGGTTCAAAATTTCTGAGGGTACTTTCTAAAATTAAATAAACATTGTTGCACTTTATCTTGGCTAATTAAAAGATAACTGCATTATTTATGGATTAAAGCAAAAATAAAAATGGACTTTAAAAAAATAGCTTCAGAAGAAAGGTAATAAAACTGGGAATATTTTGCTTCTAAAAAAATAAAAATGAGGTCAAAGCAAAAAAATATATTTTAATGAGAAAAAAATAGGACAGTGACGGAGAAGACAATATTTTTGTCAAGAATGTCAGAATAATTTTTCGTTGCAAGAAAAAACTAGGATAAAAAACTATGAATCAGTTCGCTCAGTGAGTAATGAATTGTCCATATTGGTTTTACTATAAATATAACTTAAAAGTAAATTTAATAAAACAATAGCAGTATAATTTAAGCATAAAAGATTAGCGTGGTTTAAACAAAACAAAATAAACTATAGTTGAAAACAAAAAAAAGGCTAAAATTGGCAAAAGCCCACGCGTACCCTGACCTTGCTGGGTTTTGAAAACCACTGAGTGCAAGTTTAGGCTCAAATCCTTCAAGAACTCTTACAACTTGAGACCATGACGAACGATTTTTGTCTTTCAAATAATCGTAAAAATTATGCTGTATAGTAACTACAGTATTAGCCATGTAACAGTTAAACTCGTTTTCAAAAGAAAGTAACCTACATTACTTCTTTTTTTGCCATAACACGCATTGTTTCATCAGTCAAAAAACGTGTGTTTTGATGCATGAAATCCTCAATAAACTCAAGTCCCGGCTAAAACAAGACAACACCGCTGTGATAAAATAACGATAATACGTATTTGTCATATTAGATGATTTCATTATATGTAATATATTGTTGTTTTGAAGCATTAAATAATTCATACTTTAAGCGTTCCTGTTAAGCGAAATAAATGAATTTTACTTTAAACTTTAAACACTGAAAATGCATCAAATTCTAAAACATATTAGTTTGGTGTTTACTTTCTTGTTGATTTGTGTTTTAAGGAATATCAAGAAGATTTTCGTTACGAATAAATTGAATTAAAAATGCAAAAAAATTTTTTAACACTTTCAGAATTAAAATTTTTCAGAATTTATTCTTTCAATTTTCTAAGATACGATTTCTTTTTTTTAATCTGAGTTCTGTTAAAATCTTACAAAATTTTCCTACAGATCCTTAATAATGACTTACGGTTGCCCTAACCATCGGCTCGTTTTCGTCATTGATGGTGCAGTTTTCTTGATCTAAACGTAGAGACCACCACTTTCCGCATCACGAAAAAAAGCATCCTAAAAAAGCCATGACTCCTGTAAATTTATGATGAATTTACCCGTGTCTGTGCGTTTCAAGAACGTAAATAAAATACGCACTGTAAGTATTATGTTGTATTATGTATTACACAAACAATAACGATAGTTGTAAACATGATATTGTTAAAAATTACTAAATGATTTTTTTCGATGTATTTCCTAAACAAAAAATTTTTATTTTCCTACAATAACCCAGGCTTGTGTTTACTTTAGAAAGTAATTTCAGGGAAAAATTAAAGTTTTTTTAAAAAATTTTATAAAATATAGACAGTATGGAAAAAATATATAACATAAAAATAAAAGAAAATATATGACTTTATTATTTATATCATTTACTTAAAACTGAAGTGGATATCTGACTTAAATTTGGTCAGGCCTTAATTTTGGCAACAAATTTAGGGTGGTAGAAAATCTGCCTATTTTTATTTTAAACATAAAAAAGCTAGCACAAAAGTAACTGGATAAATGTTGAATAAAGCGTTTTGCAAAGTTTTTTATTCATGTTTTTTTTTGCATTATCAATATTTTCATACAAAAAGTGAATTTTTTGTGATTTTCTGGATTTTTGCTTTGTGTTTAAATTGCATCAAATTTAGAACCAAGCAATATATAACCTTAAAATAACATCTGTTTAAGGCTTAAAATTGTTAATTTTCATTTTTTGATATTTTCTTCAAAAGCACTTGCAATGCATTTAACTAACTGCGCAATTTGAGATTCCGTTAATTTCGGCCACCTTAAATTTCTGGTGAAAGAACCTGTTTCACACGGTTTGCATCATCATATGTACGGGTGGGGTTACATAACACATAGTTTACCAGGTTGTATTAAATTATGAATAGACCGGAAGGAATTTCTTAAAAATAATGAAAACATATTAAAAAAATGTGGTTATTTTCTTGGCAGAGGGATGCCGTCATACATTGAATATAGTAAATATCAATGCCAATGGGGTTTTCTCACCAAACTCACCACTTACCACAATATAGAGTATGAATACTTTAAAAAACTGTGTAAAATAAATTAAAACAAAGTAACAATGTCAGGTTATTTGCCTTGGCGTAGGGATGCAGTCATAAGATTTGCGTAATAAACATCTGTGCGGGCTGGAGTTATCCAATTTCAAATTGACTAGGTTAACTATCAATAAATGGATATAGGAATTTCTCAAAAATTATTGAAATGCAGTAAAAAAAATCGGGTTATTTTCTTGGCGCATGGATGCAGTCAGATATGAGACATCAGAGGTAGGCAAGAGAGGTGTGGAATACACCCCTCTTTAACTTTTGTAACGTTTTTTTTTGTCCTTAAAGTTGATAATTTTGATTAATGTAATTGTTTTTTTGTGTTTTAGGCGTTTTTTAACCTGAAAAGTGGCCAAATTTAGGGCGAATTTTGTTTTTTTTTGCTATTTTTAGGTTAAAATAAAAATTTAAAAAAAGATATAAAATAATTCAATATACAAAACTCAATAGAGTGGAATAAAATTTTTAGCAGGCTTTCTTTAAAGTTGGCTGTTTGTAACAAAAACCGTTTTATATTGTAATATATTTTCAGGTAAGAAAATTCGAAAAAAAAACACATTTTTAAAACTTGAACAATAC
>JASAMX010012087.1:0-12700 GCA_030248175.1 Microlaimidae sp. YZB2_3
AAATAATCTTTTAGTAAATTTTCTTTGAACTTTTTCTAAAATATATTTATCTTTATTCATGTATGGATTTCAAACAGGACTGGCATATTCTAAGGCTGGGCGGACAAAACTTTTATAGGCAGTGAGATAATTTTTAATTGATTTTGATTTGAAACATTTAAAAATTAGATTAGTTGTTTTTAAAGCTTTACCAGCTATTTTCTGACAATGTATCGAAAATTTAAGGTTGTTATTTATGTATACCCCTAAATCCTTTACTAATTTAGTTTTAGGTAAGTTCTTATTATTAAGGTAATAATCCGTTTGATTTTCAAATTTTTTATTATTTACATGTAGAACTTCACATTTATTTTCAGACAGACATAGTTGCCAGTCACAAGCATAGGTGGGCAGCCTCTCGGATTTTGGGGGGGGGTATAGGGGGGGGTCAAATTTTAGGGGGGGTGTCCAGCAAGACCCAAATTTTGAGGGGGGGTGTACCCAATATTTCCGCGCTGCCTTAAAATGAGCTTAAAACGCGTAAAAAAACGTAAAACAAGCTTATAAATGCTTTAAAACTGTGTAAGATTAAAATAAGGCCTTATTGCAACTTATAAATTTTATTTTTTTAATTCTTTTAATAATAATGTGCAATGGTGCAGTCAGGATTTCATTTCAGGGGCGTCGGTCTGGGGAGGGGGAGAAAAAGTTGTCAAAGCGGCGCGAAGCGCCGCCGCTCGCGCCGCGTAGCGGCGCCAGCCGACGCGAAGCGTCGGCTGGGGGGTGTCCCCCCAGCCGCCGGAGGCGAAAATTTTTGAAATATATACTAAAAACGGCTTAAAAATCGTCTCCTGGTGATCGCGTGAACATACATTTTACTTTTGTTTTTTTACCTAATTTCTACATAATTTTCTGTGATCTTAAAAATTCAGTCAAAGGGGTTCGGGGGGAACAATGCCCCCTGGAGGAGAAAATTTATAATTTGAGGCGCTAAAATACACTAGAAATTTTAATTCCAAATGATACTAATTACAAAATTTAAGGTTTTTTATAGCTATACTATACATTTATAACATGTGTTTAAAACGTTAAAAAAAGGATAATAGTGTTTATAGTAGTTTTATTAAACATGTATGCCTAACTACTGAATGGGATAATCGAATTTCAATTGAAAAACTAAGATAAATTGCCAATTTAAACTGCCCGCGTAGCGGGGAAATTTAAACTGCCCGCGTAGCGGGGGAATTTAAAGGTAATAAAAGGTAATGAACGGGGAAATAAGGTAATAAACACTCCGCGCGACGCGCGGAAAACTTTTTTAGTCCTTTTATAACACTTAAAAATTTTTCTTTGGGAGGCGAATTTGGGGGGGGGGTGTCCCCGACTACCCCAAATTTAAGGGGGGGTGTCAGCAAAATCCGAAATTTTGGGGGGGTAACCCCCCCCCAACCCCCCCCCCTGCCCACCTATGGTCACAAGCCCATTTAGCAATTCTATTCAGATCATCTTGTAATTTAATTCTATTGTCAGATATCTCTGAATAACTAGTATAGACTTTCGCATCATCTGCAAAAAGCCTAATCTCAGAGTTTTGTACACAATTGACAATATCATTAATATAGATTAAAAAAAGGAATGGTCCTTAAACAGAACCCTGTGGTACCGAGCTACTAACTGGGTAAGAATCAGAAATAGTATCATTTATTATTATTTTCATTTCTCTATTTGTTAGAAAAGCTTCTATCCAATTTAGCAGCTTTCCAGAGATCCCATATTTATTTAGTTTATACAAAAGTTTTTGATGTGACACAGTATCAAAAGCTTTTGCAAAGTCCAGATATATTATGTCAACAGATTTTTTGTCGTTAACAGCTGTAGTCCAATCGTTGTAAGAATCAAGGAGTTGTGTAATTGTTGAGCTTTTATCTTTAAAACCATGCTGAAGATGAGATAATATGTTTTGGAAAAAGATAGAAAGCTCATACTTTACAATTTGTTCCATGATTTTACAACAATAACAGGTTAGTGAGATTGGACGGTAATTTTCCTTCTCACATTTAGTGAATTTTTTATAAACCGGTGTGGTAAAGGCAGTTTTCCAGTCTTGTGGAAGTGAACTTGTGTTAAAAGATTTTTGAAAAATTTTTGAAAGTGGTTCTGCAATGACTTTAGCTAAGCGTTTTAAAAATAGTGCAGGTATGCCATCAGGAGTACGTGACAATTTATTTGGTAGTTTTTTTAGAAATTTTAAAACATCTCTAACTGTAAAATTAATGTTTTCAAGTATGTGGTTATTTAAGGGTTCAAAATAAGGGAAATTTTTGTCATCTTTTGTGAAAATTGAGCTAAAATACTCACCAAAGATTTTTACTTTTTGTACATCTTCAGTGGCAAAATTTCCATCAGTGCATTTTATGGGGGGTATATTTTCCTTTGGTTTAATTCTTTTGTTGATAAATTTATAAAAATGACCAATATCATTTGATCTGAGAACTTCTGCTTCTCTATCTGAATTAAATTTACTAACGCATTTTGTATATTTTTTTGAAATTTCTTTAAATTGTTTTGAGAAATTTATGTTATTATGTCTAGTTCTCCACAATTGTTTCTTTTTGTTTTGAAGTTTATGTATGAATTTAGGGTAACGACATTTTTTCTTAGTACTTATTTCATATTTGTTTATTAATGGCACATGTATAAGTATAATATCAGTAATTATTTTTATAAATTTATCCCAGTATTCTTCAATTGTATTTAGATTTTGAAAATTAAAATCCCAGTTTTGAGATGAGAGAAACATAGCTATACTTTGATAATCAGCATTTTTAAAATCCGGTACCAAAAGGTTTGAAGTATGATTTTTTTCATACAAATTTAAATTAATTTCACCACATATTACAGCATGATCCGAATTTCCAAAGTTTGGAGCAAGACTCACACTATTAAAAATCTCAGGGTCATTGGTTAGTATTAAATCTAGAAAATTGTTACCACGGGAAGGTTCAAGAACCATTTGAGAAAGTCCTAGTGTCATAAATGTTGTATAATATTTAGTTTCATTTTGGGAGTTGCTAAGCAATGTGTCAGAGTCCCATCTTATACCTGGTAAATTTATGTCCCCAACTACTACAGATGTATCAGTATGATCATTTATGTGACATTTTATAAAATCTAACAATAGTAAATCATTCTCAGTTTTTATGTTAGGGGGTCTGTATACATTAATTAAACGGATTTTGTTACTTAAAATAATAAGATCAACACTTAATAATTCTAAATTTAGGTATTTTTGATGTACTGTAACTTCACTGTATTTAATTTTTTTGTCTATAAGGAGTAGGACACCCCCACCCTTTCCATGAGATCTGTCCTTTCTAGCTGTAAGAAGAAGAAAAATCATGCGATACTGACCGCTAAGAAGTTTATAGTGCAAAATCGATTTTAAATCAAAAAACAGAGAGATTTGATTTTTTGACTATTAATATGCTTTAGGAAGGCATCAGGAAAGTTTCTGTGTTAATATTTAAGAAAAAAAATTTTGTTCCCAAAATTCAAAAAATGTAAGGGTCCCTTCCCCCTTACAAAAAATCCGCCTTTGCCGGATTTTTTTTGGGAGGGGAGGGCGCGGGCACCCCCCCCCCCTCGTCCCCTGTTCGCGCCACTGCTACACATCATGCAAAACAAACAATCATATTTAGTTGATTTGTATATACAGACCTGTGCACTGCCCCCCCCCCCGGGGTTAAAACGGGGGAGGGGGGCAATTCCAAAACGGGGGGGGCAACTTTTTTGAAACGGGGGGGTCGCAATAAAACGGGGGGGGGGGCAAGCAGGGGGGAAAGAAAAAAAAAGAGAAAAAAAGGAAAAAAAAAGAAGGGAAAAAAGGGACAAAAAAAGCGGAAATAAGGTAAAAAATAGGTCTAAAATGGCTTAAAATACATTGAAATAGGCTAAAAACTGCAAAAAAATCGCGATGATGGCGTCATCATAGGTCAAAAATGGCGTCATATTTTTAGGGTACTTTTTCATTTTTTGGCGGCGGGGGCAATAAAACGGGGGGGGCAAATCCTCCAATAAAACGGGGGGGCATTTTCAGACCTGCACAGGTCTGTATATATATATACCTTCCCCCTCCTAAAATTTCCTACTAATGCTTTCTGGTTTTGTCTTTGTGTACAAATCAATATATATTTTTTTAGAAAGTTATGGGAAGTAACAAAAATCATAAAAACAAAGAAATCAGTATTAATGGTAAATGCACAAGCGATGATAATATTTCAAAACTCGTCCCATCTTTTAAAACTACACCCATTGACAAAAATGGCTCTATAACAGGCTCATCATCATTGTTAACGATTTCCGTTCCCAAACAAAAACTGGCGCTCTCAATGAGCGGTTGCGGTTTTCTCGGCACTTATCATTTCGGCAGCGCGGCTTGCATGCTCAAACACGGAACCAAGGTTCTGCAAAGGACGTCCCGGGTGGCCGGCGCCTCGGCCGGATCTCTAGTGGCGTCTGTGCTGGTCCTTGCGCCAGAGAAACTTCAGGTAATTATATGTGTTTGTTGTTTTTTCCCAAAAATATTTATTTTTAGAAATCTAAATCAGAGAGTTGATCAATTTTTGTGATAAATTTTATATATATTGGCGAAAAATTCATATCCAATCCAATCCAGGGTCATTGATGTGCAGAGTTTGACGATGTATACTTTGTTTATAGGATACCTTAATATAAAATTCATCCGGCATAGGCTGGCGAAATTATTGGAAAAACAGGTTTAAAGTTAAACATAACTTCCTAATCTCCGCTCCAGGCCACTTGTGCGTGTGCATATGTGTTCCTATTATTCCCCCCCAATTTTTTTTTTCAAAAAAATATTCGGACATGAGAGTTTGAGACCCTCCAAAATCTTCCTACCCTTTTTGCCTATAAATTTTTGGAGCCTTTCCTGCCAATTTTTAACTGTATCCACCCCTTTCTAAAATTTTAAAGCCGAACCCCCCTTTTTCCTTGAATAGTTTACGTACAGGGGCGTAGCCAGAATTTTGGAAAGGAGGGGGTTGCAGGTTGCACTCCATACAAATTTTTCAAAAGGTGGGGGGTTGTAGGGGGTGTTATTTATTTGTATATGTTTTCTTAACATAAACTTGAAAAATTTTTGGTTTAAAAAAGTATAACATTAAAAATCGTGCGACAACACGAAAAAATTTTCAAAAATTATCCTTGAAATTCATTAGAAACATCACTTAAAGTTTTAAAAAGGTATATAAATGTTGAGCGCTAAGCGGAGTGAAGCGCGAGAGAATTTTTTAAAATTTTTCTCTTAGGAGTTAAGAACTCCCAAATTTTTACCTCCGCCAGCCCAAAAAAAGGGGGAGGGGGCGATTACAACCATACATGGGCACAGGGGGGTTGGGGGGGTTAACCCCCCACCCGAATTTTGAGAAGGGGAGTTTAACCCCCCCCCTACTTAGAAGTGGGGGGGGGGGAGAAGGGTGGACCCCCCCGCACCAGCGGACCCGACCAAAAACATCTATGCCCATAACCCCCCTGGCTACGCCCTAGACACCCCTTATGCTCGTGCATGGGCCCAGGGTCCAGCGATGGACAGGACAAGACAGACTAGACCAAATACATATGCGGTCGTAGTCAGAATCAGAACCCCCTCCTGGAATTTAAGATGCGATTCATCCCAGGTAACCCCCTAGTTTTGGGGATCATGCTCGCCTGTGAAGGAACCTCATCTAACCCCCTCTAGCTGCATTTCAAATTTTTTCACCTCCGCGTCGACCCCTGCTAGAACGACAGCATGGCGAGGAGCGTACCAGACGGTCCTAACGATAAGTGGGCAGTCTCCCGGATTTTGGGGGGTATACCCGACCCCCGGGGTGTCCCAAAAAAATTTTTTTTGGGTATACCTCAAATACACCATTTTTAGCCTTTTTAGTACTGGGACCACACATGTGCACGGGGGGTAAACCCCCGCTCCCAAATTTTGAGAAGGGAGTTTAACCTCCCCCCCCCACTCAGAAGTGGAGGGAGAAAAGGTTAACCCCCCTAATTTTGGAAAAATGAAAAAAAAAAGTGTTTAAAATGACTTCTAACTGCCTCCAAACTTTAATTTTGAGGTCAAAAAGAATGTTATAAGCAATAAAAAGGGGTTTTTGACCTAAAATTAGCGTTTTTTACCTATTTTTCCTTCACAACCGAAAAACGATATGGGTAAAATGCACTCCAGAAAAAAAAAGATATGGGTATTTTGCGTTTCTCGGAACCCCCCCCCCAATTTAGGGTTTAACCCCTTCCCACTCCACTCCGGACCAACTTGCCCATGTATGACTGGGACCCTTCCAAATTTTAGGGGGGTGTCCGGGGTACCCCCAAATTTTAGAGGATGGGGTGCCGTCGGACCCCCTAATCTCTCCCTACTTCTCTCTATTTACTCGGACTAAACCCCACAGTTACGGTGACTTTGTTCATCTGTGTGTGTTATTGAAATAAAGGTAAATTTTGTATAAATATTTATTATTTTTAGAACTGTTTAAAGACCTGGTATGAACTTTCTGATGAGCTTAATTCATTGAAATTCGGTGCCTTAACTCACGGTTTTTCACTGCACGAACGACTCTCATCATTGATTGATCAGTTTTTACCCAATGATGCTCATACAGTTGCATCAAAACGCCTTCACGTTTCTGTAACTAAAAATTGTGACAAAACCAATGCTCTCATTTCAGAATTTGAAAATCGCCAAAAGCTTTTGCAGGTATATTTTGAAATTATTATATACTAAAATTTTCATAATAATATTTAAACAAACTCAAATAGACTACAGAAGAAGTGATTCGTTTAGAAGCTAAAACTTAGTGGTTTTTACAGCGGTTCACACATGACACTATTAGTATAATAATATAAGCGGCCTCCCAGATTTTGCGCACTGAGTTTTAGCCCTTCCGTAATTTGGGGGAGGGGGGAGGAGTATCATAGCAAAAATTATAGGACATAACATAATATCTCCCAAATAAATTATAGCGTTTTTAACCGTTGTTTGCATTTAAGTGAATATCGCAATAAGCTTGTGCAATGTGCAGGTGTTTTATATAATATTACTAAAATTTTAATATTTAAACCAAAATTTAAAAAAATAAATTGTAGAAAAAAGATTCGTTTAGAAGTTAAAACTTGGTAAATTTTACATAGGATAGGATTACAATTTACATATGACACTATTAGCAGACCTGTGCACGGTCTGAAAATGCCCCCCTCCGCTTTATTTGAGGATTTGCCTTTCCCCCCCTCCCGTTTTATTGCCCCCCGGCCGAAAATGAAAAAGTACCCAAAATTTATGGCGCCATTTTATCTATTATGATGCCATAGTCGCAAAGTTTTTGCAGTTTTTAGCCTATTTCAATGCTTTTTATCCCATTTTAGACCTATTTTTACCTTAATTTCGCGTTTTCCTTTTTCCTTCTTTTTTCTCTTTTTATCTTCTTTTTTTTTTCTTTCTCCCCTGCTTGCCCCCCGTTTCAAAAAAATTGCCCCCCCCCCTCATTTTGGAATTGCCTCCCCCCAATAAAACCCTGGAGGGAACAGTGCACAGGTCTGATTCATACATGGGAAAGTTGGTCCGGGGTGGGGGGGTTTAACCCCAAATTAGGGGGAGTTAAAATCCGGGAAAAGCAAAATACCCATATTGTTTTTTTTCTGGACTGCATTTTACCCATATCGTTCTTATATTTTGAAGGAAAAATAAGTAAAAAACGCTAATTTTAGGTCAAAAACCCTTTTTATTGCATTTTTAAGCTTTTTATTGTTTAAAACATTCATTTTGACCTCAAAACTTAAGTTTGGAGGCAGATAGAAATCATTTTAAATACAGTTTTTTCTTCATTTTTCCAAAATTGGGTGGTTAACCTTCTCTTCCCCCCCCCCACTTCTAAGTGGGGCGGGTTAAAGTAAAAACCCCTTCTCAGAATTTGGGGGGGTTAACCCCCCAATTTTGGAAAAATGAAGAAAAAAATGTCTTTAAAATGACTTCTAACTGCCCCCAAAGTTAGGTTTTGAGGTCAAAAGGAATATTTTAAGCAATAAAAAGCTCAAAAATGCTATAAAAAGGGCTTTTTGACCTAAAATTAGCGTTTTTTACCTATTTTCCCTTCAAAATCGTAAAACGATATGGGTAAAATGCACTCCAGAAAAAAAACGATATGGGTATTTTGCGTTTCTCGGATTTTAACCCCCCCCCCCAATTTAGGGTTTAACCCCCCCATTCCGGACCAACTTGCCCATGTATGGTTCAGGGGGGTACAATTTTTTAACAAAATTTTTTAACTCAATAATTTAAGTGTTTTTAGGCCTAATATTGAGTTTTATGTACTAAAACAGCCTATTTAGGCCTAAAAGTGTATTTAAACACTGTTTTTAACTAAATACCGTGTTTTTGACAGTAAATAAAAAATTATACTTCTAAATTGGTCGGGAGGGAAGGAGGGGGTCAGCTTCGCTTCGCTAGGGGGGTCAGGCCGGACCGCTCTCGAGCTTTGGGGGGGGGGGGCTCTGGATTTTTTCTAGGGGGCGTCCAAAATTTTGGCTCTGGGGGGGTGGACCCCACTTTCCCCCCCCCCCCAAAAAAAAACACGTATGATGGTATACCAAAAATTTCCTAAAGAAATATCCCTTAAATACGTTTTTTCTGCTGAAACTCCGAAAAATTTTGAAGTAAGTTTCAGGAATTAGTTACTCACATTATTTTAAAAGGATAACATTAACAAAATATTACTTAAAACATAACGACTTGACTACAAAAAGAATAAAAATAAAAAAAACCTAAATGTTTCGCGTTAAGTTCAATGTTTTGGGTTTAAAAATAATTGGCTTGTAATTTAAAAACATATAAGTTACCTTAGAATTATAAAACGCCAAATTAAAATATTAATATTCTTAATGGTTAAGTAAGTTATGTAAGGTTATAAATCAGAAGCTTATCAATATGGTCGCCCGGGATTCTGGCAACAGATTACCCCAGCAAAGCCCGAGGATAATGCTGAGGTCTTCGTCCTGAAGGGGATCAACGTCACCCCGCTCGGTCGCTTTTTAGCCGGGATACTCGGGCCCGTACAGCTTGCTGTAGCTTGGTGGAGAGGACGGCGAAGGGCGACCACGAGGAATGTGTCCAATGTTGCATTTTTTTCCAACAGCAAAAATGTCCCTTCCCCCCCCCCACCCTAACTCTAAACATCATAATTTCGGTTTCAGTTTTATGTTTTGCTTGCTTTTATCTTTTAACTTCTTGTTCTCGGTTGCTTTGTTTTGTTTAGAGACGCTCAAGCCAGCTGTGTTTGCTCTGTCATTAGATGGAGTTCTGCCATTGTTGGATGGATGTGTGAAGCTCAATGAACCTGATTGCTCTTGGAACCACCCATGTGCCAGAAGAGCTGGACAAAAGACGGATCAAACGCTTTGTTTTATTTTTAATTTTTTTTTTGTTTATTAACACGGTGCAGAGTATCATTTATTTTCACGCTATCTTAATTGGTGGGCGCTATGTAACTAGTTATAGTACGGCACTCTATATACATACATAAATTTTGCTTAGCTTTATGTCAAACATATCGTATTCCTAACTGCACAAACATATTCCACTTTTACAACCCTTTACCTTGCACTGTTTCCGGTTTTTTTTATTCTTCTTTGTCATTTTAAAATAATTAGCATTCCTTTACATTAAATTATGTCATTGTCTGTCAAATCCCCCTCTCATAATTTTAGTCTAATAAAAAATTTTAGTCTAATGTTTTTGTTTTTTTGTTTACTCATGTTACATTGGCCACACTTCTCACAAATCCCGCGATGTGGGTGGGGCTTTTAGCCAAAAAATTATAGTAATCAAATGTTCTTCTGGTCAGTTATGCATCATAGTTCAACTAAACTCAATCTCATCACATTAACCAGAGAACGGTGTTGATTTTCTAGGTTTTTTGGACGGTAAGACAGGGCTTAAATTCTGTAGCCGGCCCGCATTAACAAAAACAAAAACAAACAAAATATCACTAAAATAATGGCGTGACTCTCCACTTAAAATTCAGTTTTTCCAGATTATCCATATTCGAAAATGAAATTCTGGCTGCAGTTCAAAAGCTACTATAAATAAAATACTGTAATTTTTTCAGCTTTTACTTGCTTCATGTTATATTCCTGTGTATGCAAATGGATTAAATCAAAGTCCGCCAACCATTGATGGTGAAGTAAGTAATAATTTATGTTAAGAATGAATATTTTGGATGCTTAAGGTGTTTACTTACAGGGAGTTGTTGTTCCTGTTTTGATTCACTTACGACTCTCACTTACAAGAAAAGACATCATAAGTGATAAAAAGGTTTATGGCAGGTGTTGCACTGGAGTTTTGTTTATCCAAATGTTTTCAAAAATTTGCTCCGCCCTTTTTTTTCACCTGTGATTAATACACCCCCACAAATTTTGAATCGATTTAAAGTTCTGAAGTTTTACCCAAAACATTCTTTGGTACCTAAAATTTGAAGCACATGTGGGGAGTCTACCAAATTTCGGGGGTATATCCAAAAAATAAAGAAATAGTAGGTTTATCTTTACATACACTATTGTGCAACCAAAAGATAAGCCTTCCTCCCACGGTAAGACAAACCGACCAAACGTAGGCCTAGGGAATAGATGTGAGATAGGTAAAATAAATGTATTATTAAATATAACCTCACATCTAATCCCTAAAATCCTCTGATAGGGGTGGGGCCTTTGACTAACATTCTACATCAACAACAGTGCTGATATAGGGTGGTAGGCGGTAATATGGAATATCCATGGCCGGCCCGCTTCAGCTTTAAAAAAAAAATTAAAAGGTAAAAAGAATATAAAAAAGAGCCAGCATGAGCTTTTTTACTAACTTTAGTGGGAGTTGGGAAGAGATTCCAGTAAATACCATTTTTGTGTTTTTAGTTAGTAAGAGATGAGGAAATTTTAAGCCCCGCCCGCCGTGGATACTTTAACTAACGCCATTGTTAAATAACATGAATTAAAAGCGTTTATTTATCATAACTACTTGGTTGAAGTTTTATATTTTAGGAGTTCGTAGATGGTGGTATTAGCAATAATTTGCCGAAGTTCGAAGAATGTAACACGATAACTGTTAGTCCATTTAGCGGTGAGGCTGATATTTCGCCTTACGACGCCAAATCTCGGGTTTTTGATTGGAAAATGACATTGGGGAATCAAATTTTAAATGTAAAATTTGCCTTTATTTTGATCTGCTTGTTAAAAACTGCTTGTTTGCTTAATTAATTTGGGGTTAACACCCAAATTCTAGAAGGGGGTTTTACCCCCCCCCCCCCTCAGAAGTGGGGGGGGGGGAGAAAAGGTTAACCTCCCCATTTTGGAAAAATGACGGAAAAAAATGTCTTTAAAATGACTTCTAACTGACTCCAAACTTAAGTTTTGAGGTCAAAATGAATGTTTTAAGCAATAAAAAGCTCAAAAATGCAATAACAAGAGCTTTTTGACCTAAAATTAGCGTTTTTTACCTATTTTTCCTTCAAAATCAAAAAACGATTTGGGTAAAATGCACTCCAGAAAAAACGATATGGGTATTTTGCCATACATGGGCAAGTTGGTCCGGAGTGGGGGGGTTAAACCCCAAATTAGGGGGGTTAAAATCCGAGAAACGCAAAATACCCATATCGTTTTTTTTTCTGGAGTGCATTTTACCCATATCGTTTTTCGATTTTGAAGGAAAAATAGGTTAAAAACACTAATTTTAGGTCAAAAAGCCCTTTTTATTGCATTTTTGAGCTTTTTATTGCTTAAAACATTCATTTTGACCTCAAAACTTAAGTTTGGAGGCAGTTAGACGTCATTTTAAAGACATCTTCTTTCTTCATTGTCCCAAAAGTGGGGGGGGGGTCAACTTTTTCTCCACCCCTCACTTCTGAGTGGGGGGGTGTTAAACCCCACTTCTCAGAATTTGGGGGGGGGGTTAACCCATACATGGGCACGGGGGGGGGGTTAACCCCCCAATTCTGAGAAGTGGGGTTTAACCCCCCCCCCCCCCTCGTCGTGGGGGGGGGGGGGGGGAAAAGTTAAGCCCCCCCCAATTTTGTGAAAATTAAGAAAAAAAATGGTTTTAAAATGACTTCTAACTGCCTCCAAACTTAAGTTTTGAGGTCCAAATGAATGTTTTAAGCAATAAAAAGCTCAAAAATACAATAAAAAGGGCTTTTTGACCTTAAATTAGCGTTTTTTACCTATTTTTCCTTCAAAATCGAAAAACGATATGGGTAAAATGCACTCCAGAAAAAAAACGATATTGGTATTTTGCGTTTCTCGGATTTTAACCCCCCCTCCCCTAATTTGGGGTTTAACCCCCCCACTCCGGACCAACTTGCCCATGTATGGGTTAACCCCCCAACCCCCCAACCCCCCCCCCCGTGTATGTATTTTGCGTTTCTCGGATTTTAACCCCCCCCCTAATTTGGAGTTTAACCCCCCACTCCGGACCAACTTGCCCATGTATGCTGGGACCCCACAAATTTTAGGGGAGGAAGGGTGTCCGCGGTACCCCCAAATGTTAAGGCAGGTTTTGGCTATAATCTGGATTTTTTTAGGGGGGTATAACCCCCCCCCCCAACCTCCCCCCTGCCCACCTATGATTATGAGGGTTGTATTTGGAGATACGCAAACTGTTTTAGTACACCAC
>JASAMX010012088.1:0-14787 GCA_030248175.1 Microlaimidae sp. YZB2_3
TGAATATACTTTACTCTTATGAAACACTTATATGGCTACAGCACAAAGCAATAAGTAATACAATAAAAAAAAGATACAAATGAAAAGTCACATAAAAGACGCATAAAGACGGTAAAGAGTAATGGGGAGAAGACACAAGAGAGTAAAAACTTCTAATCCATGTGTCGATCAAACTTAGTATATTTCTTAAAACTTAATTTAGATAATGCATTTTTAAATGCACTTTGGTTTTTTAGATAAAATAACATCTTCAGGTAAATTATTCCAATAGTTTATAAGTCTGTGAGAAAATGAATGAAGTAAAACATTTGAATGAGCTCGGGGTTTAAATAATTTAAAATGGTGATCCTTACTAGTTCGAAAATTAGCATATTTAAAAAAATTTTCAAATTTGATGCCATTTATTCCTTTTACAATGGAAAAACACATGTTAAGATCCATTTTTATACGTCTTTCTTCCAAGGAATTAAGATTTAATAGTTGTAAACGATCAATATAGTTTAATTGAGAGGGCAATCCACATCTTGAAAAAAGCCTACGCGTAAAATATCGTTGGACTTTTTCAATGTGATCAATATCTTTAAGCAAATAAGGAGACCAAACTTGGCTACAATATTCAAGAACTGGTCTAATAAACGATAAATATGATTGCAAAATTGCTTTTTTGTTATTAGTCTTAAAACAGCGAAAAATCATATTAGTTTTTTGATAAGCTTGTTTAGCAATTTCAGCGCAGTGCTTAGAAAACTTTGCATCTTCAGAAACCAGGACACCCAAATCTCTTGCGGAACAAGTTGGTAAAATAGGAGTTTCATTTATAGTAAGTGGAGTTTTTAGATTTCCATGGCCCATGTAAATTACAAAACACTTATGTGGTGCGATTTTGAGTTGCCATACTTTTCCCCACTGACTAAGTATATTTAAATTATTTTGAAGAATCTCATTTGATGAATTTTTAGGATGATTGTAATAAAGCTTTATATCGTCGGCAAAGAGCTTGCATGTAATATTTTTAAAACACTTTGGAAGGTCATTTATGTACAAAAGGAATAGTAGAGGTCCCAGAACGGAGCCTTGAGGCACACCAGAAACAACGTTTCTGTAAGTAGATGTGTAATTATCAATGCAAACTCTTTGTTGACGACCATTTAGAAAAGCACTGATCCACAGTAGCAAGTCTCCAGCGATACCATAAGATTCAAGTTTAAGCAGAAGCTTTCTGTGCACCACTGAATCGAATGCTTTACTAAAATCAATGTACACTATATCAACGGATTGGTTGAAATCAAGACCTAAACTCCAGTCACCAAATGATTCAAGAAGCTGAGAACATGTGGACTTTTTTTGAAGAAATCCATGCTGGTCCTTTGAGATAAGATTGTTTTTAAGTAGATAAGCCAAAAGCTGATCATTAATACACGACTCCATGACCTTGCATGCTATGCAAGTTAACGAGATGGGGCGGTAATTGTCTGGATCTTCAGCACAGCCTTTTTTAAAAACTGCTATTATATCAGCTATCAACCATGGAGAAGGCAAAACATGAGAAAAAAATGAGACGTTAAAAATTGAAGAAAGAGGTTCTGCAATTGAGTAAGCTAATTTTTTAAAAACCATGGCAGGCAAATTATCAGGAGTTTTGCTACATTTATTTTTAAGTTTTTTTAAAGCTTTAAGAACAATTTCTTTGTTAAATTTTATACTTTTAAGTTTAGTGTGATTAGGAACTTGATTATTTAATTTTATTGTTGAACCATCATCAATAGTGAAATTTTTTGAAAATGATTCTAAAAGTAATTCACATTGTTCTTTTTTATCAACTGTTAATGATCCGTTTTTGCATTTTAAAGGCGCAATATTTTCATTTACTCCTCTTTTTTGTCTAATAAATCGAAACAAATTATTTTTGTCATTACTATTTAGAATTTTATTTTCGCGTTTTTCATTAAATTTGTTAACCTTAGTTTTGTAATCACGATTCAGTAAATTGTATTCATTTTTCTTGATTGGACATTTCCTAAGATAGTATAGTTTACGTTTTTTTAGCTTAATACGTTTTATGTAGTTTGGATAGTCTGGTTTAGACTTAAGTTTATTGTTACTTTGTTTTAGAGGGACAAACAAATCAATGGCTTCAAAAATTTGGTTTTGTAAGATTTTCCAATGGTTATCGGCTGAACAACTTGTTGAAAACAAACGTTCAAAATCAACAGACAAAATATAATTATTAATTTTGTTCCAATCAGCATTTTTGAAATCATAATAATTTGTTTGTCGGGAATCAGCAAAAGTGGACGCAAATATGTAAAATTCAATGCAGTTGTGGTCACTATCGCATACAGGTTCGCAGACAGAAACATTGGAAACAAAAGTGTTGTCAGTAGTTAAGATAAGATCGAGTATGTGTTCACCACGTGTAGGTTTTTCAATTAACTGAATTAATGATTGTTCAACAAATGTATTAAAATAAATGATTTCCAGAGCAGAAG
The DNA here is from genome assembly GCA_030248175.1 of Microlaimidae sp. YZB2_3. Taxonomy (NCBI): domain Eukaryota; kingdom Metazoa; phylum Nematoda; class Chromadorea; order Desmodorida; family Microlaimidae; species Microlaimidae sp. YZB2_3. The sequence continues at coordinate 2,490 of JASAMX010012088.1, forward strand.
TAGGCGGGCTAACAAGGGGTTTCCAAGCATTTTCTTTTAAATTAAAATCGCCGATTACAACTACTGGGTAGGTTATGTCACAAAGAGAACTCAATAATTCAGAAAATTGTTCAGAATAATTTAATCCAGAATTTGGCGGTCTGTAAAAACATATAATACGCGAAGGACAATGTCCTAATAGATCAACAGAAACTATTTCTAAATCAGAATATTTTTTAGGGATTGCGACCCGCTTACTTTTTAAAAATATCCCCCCCTCATTACGATCACAAAAAAAAAAAACACAAAAAAAAAATGACATACAAACCAAATTTCTTTACACATTTACTGAATCGTGATATAAATCAGGTAACTAAGGTTAACAAATTTAAATGAAAAACGCGAAAATAAAATTCTAAATAGTAATGACAAAAATAATTTGTTTCGATTTATTAGACAAAAAAAGAGGAGTAAATGAAAATATTGCGCCTTTAAAATGCAAAAACGGATCATTAACAGTTGATAAAAAAGAACAATGTGAATTACTTTTAGAATCATTTTCAAAAAATTTCACTATTGATGATGGTTCAACAATAAAATTAAATAATCAAGTTCCTAATCACACTAAACTTAAAAGTATAAAATTTAACAAAGAAATTGTTCTTAAAGCTTTAAAAAAACTTAAAAATAAATGTAGCAAAACTCCTGATAATTTGCCTGCCATGGTTTTTAAAAAATTAGCTTACTCAATTGCAGAACCTCTTTCTTCAATTTTTAACGTCTCATTTTTTTCTCATGTTTTGCCTTCTCCATGGTTGATAGCTGATATAATAGCAGTTTTTAAAAAAGGCTGTGCTGAAGATCCAGACAATTACCGCCCCATCTCGTTAACTTGCATAGCATGCAAGGTCATGGAGTCGTGTATTAATGATCAGCTTTTGGCTTATCTACTTAAAAACAATCTTATCTCAAAGGACCAGCATGGATTTCTTCAAAAAAAGTCCACATGTTCTCAGCTTCTTGAATCATTTGGTGACTGGAGTTTAGGTCTTGATTTCAACCAATCCGTTGATATAGTGTACATTGATTTTAGTAAAGCATTCGATTCAGTGGTGCACAGAAAGCTTCTGCTTAAACTTGAATCTTATGGTATCGCTGGAGACTTGCTACTGTGGATCAGTGCTTTTCTAAATGGTCGTCAACAAAGAGTTTGCATTGATAATTACACATCTACTTACAGAAACGTTGTTTCTGGTGTGCCTCAAGGCTCCGTTCTGGGACCTCTACTATTCCTTTTGTACATAAATGACCTTCCAAAGTGTTTTAAAAATATTACATGCAAGCTCTTTGCCGACGATATAAAGCTTTATTACAATCATCCTAAAAATTCATCAAATGAGATTCTTCAAAATAATTTAAATATACTTAGTCAGTGGGGAAAAGTATGGCAACTCAAAATCGCACCACATAAGTGTTTTGTAATTTACATGGGCCATGGAAATCTAAAAACTCCACTTACTATAAATGAAACTCCTATTTTACCAACTTGTTCCGCAAGAGATTTGGGTGTCCTGGTTTCTGAAGATGCAAAGTTTTCTAAGCACTGCGCTGAAATTGCTAAACAAGCTTATCAAAAAACTAATATGATTTTTCGCTGTTTTAAGACTAATAACAAAAAAGCAATTTTGCAATCATATTTATCGTTTATTAGACCAGTTCTTGAATATTGTAGCCAAGTTTGGTCTCCTTATTTGCTTAAAGATATTGATCACATTGAAAAAGTCCAACGATATTTTACGCGTAGGCTTTTTTCAAGATGTGGATTGCCCTCTCAATTAAACTATATTGATCGTTTACAACTATTAAATCTTAATTCCTTGGAAGAAAGACGTATAAAAATGGATCTTAACATGTGTTTTTCCATTGTAAAAGGAATAAATGGCATCAAATTTAAAAATTTTTTTAAATATGCTAATTTTCGAACTAGTAAGGATCACCATTTTAAATTATTTAAACCCCGAGCTCATTCAAATGTTTTACTTCATTCATTTTCTCACAGAGTTATAAACTATTGGAATAATTTACCTGAAGATGTTGTTTTATCTAAAAACCTAAGTGCATTTAAAAATGCATTATCTAAATTAAGTTTTAAGAAATATACTAAGTTTGATCGACACATGGATTAGAAGTTTTTTTTACTCTCCTGTGTCTTCTCCCCTTTACTCTTTACCGTTTTTATGCGTCTTTTATGTGACTTTTCATTTGTCTGTATCTTTTTTTTTATTGTATTACTTATTGCTTTGTGCTGTAGCCATATAAGTGTTTCATAAGAGTAAAGTATATTCAATTCAATTCAATTCAATCTTTCTAACAAAATATATCGAAAAAAAACTTTGTTAAAATTTCCAATCAAGGTTTTAAAATGAAAATAAAAATACTTTGGTTTTTTTTTTTGCACCTGTGGCGGAGAGTGCGTGGTAGGTCTAGTAAAGTATAATCACTAAATATTAAGTTGCCATTCCGCCCAGTTTTCAAGTACGTGTTTTTGCCATATTCAAATTACCCTAAACCGTGCCAGTCGCCGCGCGTGCAATAAAAAACCATTTGAAACAGTTACGGTTGCTCTGTCGTATAAAAATAGGGTAACGTGGGGTTCCATATGATTGGTGGGCGCTTTATAGTTCAGAACCCGTTGTTTTTGTCCTACCGTCCTGAAAGGGACCCATAAAATCGGCAAGACTCCATAGGTTAGTGTTTTTATAATTGAGCCTATTGTTTTATGTTGATTTCGTTGAGACGCCGACAGCTTCGATTGGTCTCGGCCAATCTAGGTAGGGAAATGGTGTTGAGTGGAACTGTGTTGTTGGCTGAACATCTCACTTCCTTGAGTTAGGATAATTTCAGCGACCAGGACTTAATATATTCTATGGCGGAATGGCTCCGACACGTCAGTAGCCAGTCCAGGTATACTTAAGGGAAATTCCACGTGGAGCCAATGTAGCAAAAATAGCTAAAAAGAGCTAAGTTTTAAAAAACAGCTAAACAGGTTGAGACACCCTAGCGAAGGTAATTGTCAATAATTACCTTCACATGTAAAATCTTGTGTAAACACCCCAAATTTCCTGAAAAATCGTACATTTATTATGATTAATATTTATCTTATTACTAAAACAAACTTTTATTTTTATTTAATTATGTCGCTAAGTCATCTGCAGGTGTGGTGTGGTTTGGTGCAGTTGACCCGTTTTTTTTCATTTTAAAAACGCCAAGGCAATTTAGCCTTTGTTTCCAACTAAAATTTGGTAACGTGTCATTTAAAACATCGAATTCTAAAGTATTTTTGCTCACCGCAAGGCAGGCAGTCACTGTAGTAATTTCTACTAATAAATATCGTTGTGTAAAAGTGTAAACAAATTAATCAGGCGTCATTGGCCCTTGTGGCGCAATATCCTGTTCACAACTTAGGGGACAGTTATTAACACGAGAATTAACCATCCTAACACATAATAAAGAAATTTTTTGAAGTTATATAGCCACATGTTGTTCCATTTTTTTGATCCACAATATCCATATCCATAATATCCATATTATGTTTCATAATATCCTGTGCTTCACAACCCAAACACGACTTACCACGAGCTAGCCAAAACCCACTCCCACTGAGTTCACGTTTCAAAGGAATCACTTAAGGGGCAAAACGTGAATTCAGTGATTGGTTGGAACCGGTATCCATATTCCATTATTTAAGCAAAATTTTTGAAGACTGGAAGACTTTTCAGTCAAAACCTCCTCCTCTCTAAGTCGTGTTTCCTACTTGACCTTATGGTTGAGAAGGTGTGTTGCGCAACTCCCTTACACCTATCAGTAGGCTCAAACGTGCCATTACTCTATCCAGGCTCCGCCTCTTGGTGCATATTTATAAATAAGGAGAGTGTTTACAAGAAGTGGGCGAAGTACAGTAGGACCCTGTGTAGCGAGCGACAGGCTCTATAATACCGGCTAGACCCCTGTCCGCCCGTTACACATCCAAATTTTTTGGTAAAAACCCCTAAAATTTCCTAAAAAGCCCTAATTTTTGGCTTTTTCAAATATTTTGCCAAAAAATGTGGCCAAAAAACTACAAGGAGTAAAGTAATAAAAAATTACAATGTTGGAATATTTCTTTTTTGTTTTTACAGACTAAAAAAATTTCCGCACAAATTGGTTGCTTCGTTCGCGACTCGCGAGGCATGCACATAATTAATTAAAAGAGGACTGTCACAAATAAAATTCTTATAACGCTAAACCACTTTTTTGGTACTGAACTGATTAAATTGAAATTTATAAATTTTGTCGAATTAGTCTGGACTCTGGAGAAACCAAAATATTAAATTTTAGGTGGATAGGTTTTGTATTAAAGTAAACTTCAGTCAGGGCGGTATACGAATTTAATTTGTGACAGTGCTCCTTTAATGTTTTATTCGATTTTCCATACTATTTTTGTGCAAAAAGTTACCAAATTTTGAAAACATATTTAATAATATACTTAATTTCATTCTAAGAATTTTAAATTAAAAAAATCAATAATTAAAACATTTTTATTTATTGTTACATGTTAGATGCTATTAAAAATACTTAAAAATGACAATTATATAAATGTCATTAGTACAAAGATTTATTTTACTTCTATTTCTTTTTGGATTTTTTTACATAACAATTGCTGTTATTTTTACTTTAAAGCATATTTCTATTTTACTAAAATTAGTTTAAATGTCTGTAAAAACAAACTATTATCCTAAATTTGAATTGAATAACCTAATTTGGTAAAAAAAGTTTTATGGCTTTGTCTTGGTCTTTTATAGTCTTAAATTAAAAATGTTGTCTCCGGGTCCGGGGGGTATTCAGCCCCTCACAAATCGTCCTGAAAAGACCCATTGCTGCTGTTCTGCTCCTTGACCTCACTTGGGGGCTCTATCCACCCATAGCCCCCGTTTCTGGAGACTACAGTCAATCTCCTCTGTGCTTACACCATACAATCATCCTAAAATCTACACTATACATAAGTATATTTTGAAAAATAACCAGGCTCACAAATGCTCAATACCAATTGGTACCCACATATATATAATTGTGAGTACTCAAGCTCAAGCTCACAATTAATTTAATTGTGAGTACCAAGTAATGCTCAGCTCACAATTAAAATCTGGTGTTCAATGCATCCCTATTCTCTATGCAGAATGATGCATACTAAAAGGAGACTTTTTGAACAATTTAGGGGAAGAATATTTTAATGTTAAATACAATAATTAATTTTTTCTTTTAAAATGAACTTAATGTGACAACAATCTTTTGAACTAATTTTTATTGAATGATTGGTGTCCTAGTCTCTTTTTTAAAATTCAAAGATGTAGTATACTACATGGGGTGTATTTGAAGACCTTATTTTTAAATTGTATTCCAGAAGAGATGATGTTTTTTTGCCCGTGCTCTATTCTAAACAGCAATTCAACCTCTTTTTGCAAACAGCGAGAAAAAAATCTTAAGCGTTTCAAACGTCTGTTTGCGAGCTCGCATATGAGACAACCGAGATGTAGTACTCTATTGCGCCTGCAAACGCATTTCCGAATGCCTAACTCCAAATTCATCTTATTGTTCCCCAGCAACAACCGATTATATTTTTCAGAACTATCTTGGTAGCTTTCAAAATTTTACTTTAAATAACTTATTTTATAGTATTATTCGAAACAATAATAAAAAAACGCATAATAAAAAAGTTACTTGTGATTCATTGACGTGTAATTAAGCATTTGACATAGCTTTAGGTTATTTTTAAGGTGCATTAATTTTTTTATATTTAAAAAGACGGAAGCTATTACGATTGTAGCTTGAATTTTGGCGGTCTGCAACAAAGTATAACATATTTTTTTTATAGACAAATAAAATCTAGCTGACCTCGATAATTGCAGTTTGAAATAACTATTTAACAACAAAACAATTCAAATATTTTAACAAAAGCGGTTTAATATTAAGGATCAAAACCCATTTTTTGTGTATATTTTGTGAAAAAAGGGAATTAAAAAATCATGTGATTTTGATTTTTTTTAAAAAACGTCATAACCGCATAATTTTAATTGGTCCCTTCATGTTTCATGTCTTTATACTAATTTACAAGGTCAGCTAGATATAATATTCAACCATAATGGTGTTTCCACTCTTAATATCATGCCCCAGATTTCTAGAAAAATAGTAATAAATAGCAATAATAAACTAAAGGAATATAAATTATTCATGCAAACAAATGAAATAAAAACGATAACTTTAATAATAGACTATTTCGACATAAAGCGTTTTACGCAGTAAAATTTCAATACACCCACTGTGTTTGGCTCGAGGTTCTCCAAGTCGTCAACGGTTACCTTCATCTGAATGCAGCGTTTTTGAGACGGAAACAGCTGCACAATTTAAGACATTACAAGCCGAAGTTTCTGCATTGCATGATAAGATTAAAGAACAACAATCCAACACAAAACTGATTCTTGAAAAAATTGGATCTATCGGTTCTACCCTGAACAGTCAGCCTGTTGATCTGAAAAAATCCTTCGCGGATGTTGTCAAAGCTAATTTATCTTCTGCTTCTGCTACCCCAGTTTCTACTATGCATGTTATTAAGGAAGTTTTGGAGGATGAAAAACGGAAAGCACAAGTGATTTTGTGTAATTTTCCTGAAAAACCAAATGAAAAAGTGCAAGATCTTTTTTCAAATTTTAAACAGTTTTTGAGATATCTTGGTCTTCATGGCCACTGGGGCTACATCTGTAACGTGGAGCGGTTGGGTTTTTTCCATAACAGCAAGGAAAATTTCAGAACGCGCAAAATTAAAATAACATTTTCCCACCAGGATGGTCAAGGGCCATTAAACGCAAAAATGTTTTGTTCAGACTATTTAGATTTATTTTACGACTCTGAATTGAATCTTAAGAAAAAGCGTTTGTTTTTACTTCCTTCTCGGCCTCTTGAAGAAAGAATAAAAGAATCGAACATGAAAAAAACCGCAATGAACTTGAATCGTCAATTAGCTTCAGATGGAATTTTCAATATTAGTTGCACTGTTAAACCTGACTTAAAAAAGAGCGGTGATTACAAATTTGGAAATTTGTGTGTGAAAATAGTTCTGGAAAAGGTAGCTGGAGACTTGGTTCTAGATTTGATATGTTACCTCAAACTTGTAAACCTGTATCTGCTGTCAGTGTATCGCCGGAAAACTCTTAAGGGGAGAGGATACTTCTAAAAAAGTCAATAGTTTACAACCACAAAATAATAGTACATCTTTTTTAAAGTGCAAATTTTTTAACGCTAGAAGTATATTTAGTGCTGAAAATCGTAATCTTCTAGATTATTGTTTAAGTACTGAAAACCCTGCTGTCTGTGGAATTAATGAGTCCTTTTTAAAACCGGAAATTAGTGATTCAATGATAAGTAATAATAATCCTTATCAGGTTTATCGTCATGATCGATTGGATCGTCCTCAAGGCGGAGTTGTTCTTCTTGTAAGAAAAAATATTAAATCTAAACGAATCTCTATCCCCCAAGATTTTAAGGATCTTGAAGTTGTCGCCGTTGATTTAATAAGTTGCGCATCAATTCGTATAATTTGTTTTTATTGTCCTCCGAATTCTTGTTTTGAATATTCGAAAAGTTTTGCACTTCTATTAGAAAAATTGTGTTATTGCAGCTATCCAGTCGTTCTAATGGGTGACTTTAATCTCTTAGATACTGTGTGGCGTCCTCATTGTATTCCTAGCACATCAATTGAAATTATTTATCATAACACGTTTTGTGAACAATCTTTTACTCAATTGGTGTCATCGCCTACCCGTGGAAACAATATTCTCGATCTTATCTTGTGCACAGATGAAACTGCTGTCTCAAACGTGGTAGTTAGTGAGCCTTTGTGTTTTAGTGATCATAACAGTATTGATTTTATTATTCGTGGTGCTGAAACAAGTAAAAAATCTCAAACTCTTTTTTACGATTTTAAAAAAGCAAACTGGAAAGAAATGAATAACTTCTTAAACTCAATAGATTTTGAAACTTTATTTTCAGTTAGTAACACTGTTGAAATTCACTGGAACATTGTTAAATCGCATATAGAGCTTACTATAAGTAAATATGTTCCGTCTCCCATTATAAATTTATCTGCTAAACTTAAACCTAAATATCCTGATTATATTAAGCGAATTAAAGCAAAGAAAAAAAGTAAATATAAAAACAAAATGTTTGCTGCAGATAGAATTGAATACAATAAACTTAATAATGAGTATAAAAAACTGTAAATAAATATAATACCAATAAAGAGCATAAAATTTTATCAAGCAATGATAAAAACCAACTTTTTAAGTTTATAAAAAATAAACGATCTAACTGCAATGGTATACCTCCTCTGTTAATGCCTGACGGAACAATTAATACTGATATAGCCAAGCAGTGTGACTTATTTCTTGAGAGTTTCAACAAAAATTTTACAACTGATAATAACAAACAAGCTTTTTTAGAGAAACAAGTTAATCCTGACGTTTCAAAGCAAAAAATAACTTTTACAAAAGAAAATGTCTTAAAAGCTCTCAAGAAACCAAAGAATAAGTTAAGTAGAACACCTAATAATATACCAAGCATGGTCTTCAAGAAACTAGCAAAATCAATTGCTGAACCTTTATCTTCAGTATTTACTGTCTCTTTTTATACAAATACACTCCCTCTATCTTGGTTAATCGCTGATATAATACCAATTTTCAAAAAAGGTTGTGCTAGTAATCCTGATAATTATCGTCCTATATCACTCACATGTGTGGCTTGTAAAATGATGGAAACGGTCATTTTTGAACAGTTAATTGAATATCTTCATCAGTATAATTTAATAACACCAGCTCAACATGGATTTCTAGCAATAGATCAACTTGTACCCAGCTCCTGGAATCTATAGTCGATTGGAATAGGGCCATAGACAAACATGAATCTGTTGATATTGTTTATATTGATTTTAATAAGGCCTTCGACTCTGTTTCTCACTCTAAGCTTTTATCTAAAATTTCATCATATGGTATTTCTGGTGATCTTTCAGGTTGGATTGGTGCTTTCCTCCAAAATCGAAAGCATCGTGTTGTTATTGAACAGGAATCTTCAGGTTATTCTAAAGTATCATCAGGCGTTCCACAAGGCTCTGTCTTAGGGCCTCTCTTATTTCTGCTGTATGTTAACAACCTTCCCAGCTACCTGGAAAATGTGTCTTGTAAACTATTCGCCAACGATGTTAAGCTCTGTTATCTAAGAAATCGGAATGAATCAAACTTTAATCTGCAGAGAGCTCTGAATAAACTAACTGAATGGGCCAATAAATGGCAACTTCAGGTGGCACCACACAAAAGCTTTGTAATGTATTTGGGTTTTAGCAATTCTAAACAAAAATTATCGATTGATGGAAATAATTTAATAGAAAAAAACTTATGCTCAAGATCTGGGCGTTCTAGTTTCAAATAATAACTGGACAAACTTTTGGGTGATGTTTTTATAACCATTGGATAGCACAGATTCTTAACTTTTTATAGCACCCCACTTTTTTTGGCCAAAAATTAATATTTATAATGATATGCGACTTGTAGTCCAAGTGGTCAAAACTGTGAAGTTCTACCTTAAATAAAATTTTGACCATTAGGCCTACTTTTACTTTACTTAAATTAAAAAATCACAAATTACTTTTACTCTTACTTTACTTATATTAAAATTTTTTAAATTACTTTTATTTTTACTTAAAATAATCCAAAATCAATACTTTTTACAACACTAGTTTCTTGTGTGAGAAACGAAATATACTGCACAAAAGTAGCCGCTTTCTTTGAGTGCATAATTTCTAACTTAAATAGTTAACCCATTGAGCAATCTTTCACGTACAGAATTGTCAAAAAAAATTTTGTGGGCTATTGGGGACAGGGGTAAGATTTTCACAAAAAATATAAAAATCGAAAACAAAAAGTTTGACTCCGCACCACACCTTTAAGATAAGATAAGATAAGAAGTTTATTGTAAGGTATAAACATTTATTCAGCCAAGATAAAAATTTACTAATGTACAAGTAAGTAAGCAAATAGTTATACAAAACAAACCAGCATAAAATTGAGAAAAAATCAAAAACCTAAAAAAGAAGAAAATATATATTGTACTGTTTATTTATTACCTATTTTAGTCAGTCATCAAAATTACCATTTTCAAAACTTACAACTCTGGATTTTAAAATTTAAATTACTGATTTCAGTGGGAACGATTTCCAGTTCTAAACAAAACTTTGCTGGGATTCCGCCCATCCGAAGTCACAATTCTGTCTGGGCCCACCGGGGTTGGAAAAACCACGTTTCTTTGTGAATATTCAATGGATTTGTGGTGTCAAGGTGTAAGTTATAATACCTTATAGTTTTGAATCAAATCGCTTTGATACTAGAATATGTAATAAGCTATTGATTTGCGTTGTAAACATTGGAGCCTACCTGTTTTTAACCAATAAGTTTTGTACATGGAAAGTCCTTTTACCGAAACCGTTACAGCCTTGTGAATGGCTATCTTGAGTATGCCCACGTATTCCTACAGCTACCTTTTTGTCAGGCTAAACACCAATCCTATGGTGACTAAACATCAAATTAGTTTGATTGCTTAAACGTGATGTTTTATTCCTTGATATTTATCTTTTTTTGTTGTTTTTTTTGATAAAGCTTATAAATTTTCAGTCAACAAATAACAACCTAATTCTTAAAAAATGGGTCATCTAAATTATGAGAAGTTTTTAAACTTATTTTCAAACAGTAAAACCAAGTTTAAAATATTTCCCGTGTTTTTAGGTTTTCAAAAATATCTTAATTTATCTAATTCAATAAAAATTGTCAACATATTTAAGTTGAAAAATTGTCAAAAAGCTCAGTTGAAACCCATTTTTCACACCAAATTTTGCATGGGACAAATTTGCATTGACAAAACTGTTGTGTTTTCAGTGGCGATGTACACAAAAGGATTCCACAACAATAGTTTATTTGCTAACAGGAACAGATAAACAAAAGTAGTAGTAAGTAGCACAAGGCAAAGCAGTAGTATAGTACAGGCAGTATATAGCCAGAGCAGTAATTGTAAAGCACAAAGAAAGGCAAATATACACAACAATAATCAGGAGCTAACAGGCCCCATTTATATACCAGCAAAGCATGCTTCCAGAAGTTTCTAGAAAGTTCTTAGCCAATGAGCATTAGGTAATATGACCTCACTTTCCAGAATGTTCTAGTAGGTTCTACATACAATTTTAGGAAAACATTTTACTTATATACTCAAAATAATTTTACCACTGTAGTTTATATCAAAGTATTAGCAGTTTGTAAAGTACCTTAACAAAAACATATTACATTCCTTTATTTATTTATTTATTTATTTATTTATTTATTTATTTATTTATTTAATATGTCATATATGGCCAATTGTATACAAAAGACACACAAAAAAGCACTTAGACGTAGAACAAATGTCAGTAAAAAAAAAGAAAAAATTAATATAATTATCACATAGGTTAATAGATAAAAAAAACACATAATTTTTAAATTGTTTCAATACATAAAAAGACATATTATATAAGTTATATATAACACAAAATTTGGCTAAATCAAATGACTTTAGTTTTTTACAAAATTTTGTTAATGATTTAGCAGAAACGGTTTTGGAACTCAAAGAGTTCCACCATGGCACAACTCTGACACTAAAAAAGTTTTTTCCAATGTCTAATATATGCGCTTCAACACATAATTTATAACCATTATTACGCGTTTATTATATTTTGAGAAATTAAAAAACTCTTCTTTTTTTACATCAACAAGATTGTGCAAAATTTTTTTTCAATTATCAGATAACAGAATTAATATCATACTAAGCATAGTCTATGCATAGTTTAATTCATACTGTTTTCGTCATTTCATTGTGTTTTTTTTCTTATTTTTTTCTCTTTTTCTATTTTTTTTTTCATCAACAACATCAAATCTGCGACTTAATTGCCACCAATATGAATTACAATTGTAACTAATTATCAATGAACATAGCTATCTGATATGACTTTAAAGGCTCATAAAAAGCGCTTATTTAAGTCAGTTTTAAAACTTTTCTTGAATGCATCCAAAGAATCGACAGTTACTTGAAATGGTCAGCATTTTTGTCTGACGGATGCAATAGCGTTCCTGGAGAGGTTGAGCAGTTGAACTGATACTGACAGGACTATTTATTCGATACCGGCACATCCACCACACATATGTGGCGGATAGCG
>JASAMX010012089.1:0-32248 GCA_030248175.1 Microlaimidae sp. YZB2_3
GGGCTTTTATTAATAATCACGATTAAAATTCGTGACATGCAAATAAGGTTTGTATGTGGGTTTTTTAGAACGAAATTAACATAATGCTCAGTTGCGTAAGTTTTTCACATATAGCATGTCCTACTAGAATTAAAGTACAAATTAATTAGCTAACTAATTGTTCTATTTATTTTTGCACAGATAAAGGGAATTTTTGCTGCCAATCCAACAATGCGTGGTTACCATGACAAAATCAGTCAAAATTGTCGTAAAATACTAGTAGTACCAAAAATATATAATACTATATATTATATTAAGGAAAAATATGTCACTCAGTCTTAGAAGCGAAACAATTTGGTGCCATTTTTTGGGCACTGCCATTAACTGTTGTGCGCAAAAAATGGCAAAACAACTGCTATTATTGGGGCAAGTGTCGTGTAAATGAGCACTGTTCAAAAAGTTGCATTGTTTTTGCGCATATCTTGGCATGCTAACGCGAACGCACAGCATTTTGAAGAACACTGCACTTTTTTAGCAATTTTATGCGCATATACGCGCATATACTGCACATAAAATGGCACAACCGGAAGAAACAAAAAAATAAACTGGATGAAGAGTAAAACCCAGTAGTAAAATGTGTTTTTTTAATAGAGTATAATTTCTTCATTATATTTATTCGAATTTTGTATAATACAATGATAAAAAGTTATTTATTTACTTGGTTTCTTGTGTAATAAAGAAAAAAAACGTTGTTGTTTCACTTTTTGTTTTAAGTTATCGCGTTTTAGTATTATTTGTAATTGCATTTTGACAATTCATACATTTCAATTGATACTTGAATTTTCTCGCGTTTTAGAAAGAAAATCGAGTTGATAAACTAAATTTTAAAACTGAAGTCGTTTCAATAAAACACATTTTACTACCGGGTTTTACTCTTCATCCAGTTTATTTTTTTGTTTCTTCCGGATGTGCCATTTTATGTGCAGTATATGCGCGTTTATGCGCATAAAATTGCTAAAAACGTGCAGTGTTCTTTAAAATGCTGTGCGTTTGCGTTAGCATGCCAAGATATGCGCAAAAACAATTCTGCTTTTTGAACAGTGCTTATTTACACAACACTTGCCCCAATAATGGCAGTTGGTTTTCCATTTTTTGCGCACAACAGTTAATGGCAATGCTCAAAAAATGGCACCAAATTGTTTTGTTTCTAAGACTGAGTGGCATATTTTTCCGTAATAAAATATGTAGTATTATATATTTTTGGTAGTACCTGTGACTTTTTTATCTCTTAACGTTAAATACTTGCACCTGTGACCACAGGTGGGCAGCCTCCCGAATTTTTTTTGGAGGGGGAGGGGTATACTCAACTCCCGAAATTTAGGGGGTGTCCCAAAAATTTTTAGCGGTATACCTCAAATACCCCACTTTTAGTACTGAGACCCTTCAAATTTTAAGGGAGGGAGGTGTCCAAGGTACCCCCAGAGGGGTGTCGGCAGTAATTGGGATTTTGGGAGTATAACCCCCAACCCCCCTCCCCCTGCCCACCTATGCCTGTCACTCTTTTTATCTCATAAAACACAAATAATATAAGTGTAATAAGTCAGACTTATGTTGATTTTATACTCTTTGCGACTCTTTTTGTTGTAGTAACAAAAAGAGGTAAGCCATCTGTAGTAAGCCATCTGTAATGACATTTTTCAAGTTAAAAAATACTAGGTAAATTAACCTGAACCACGCCATGTGTAACAGGAAATCAAAGCATAATTTACCATTAATTAGCATATATCTTAATTTAATTTTTTTATTTATAAATATATGGGGTAGATTCAGGTTAATATTCCACACAAATGTAGATATTTTAAAATTAAAGAAACAAAAAAGGGGCTACTTGAGCGATTGCCTTAAAAGCTGACTCTCAGAGAGGGTGTATTAGGGATGCATTGAACTGCTCATAAATGCTCAATACCAATTGTTACTCACATATATTTAATTGTGAGTACTAAGCTCAAGCTCAAGCTCACAATAAATCTCAGGTTTAAGCTCAAGCTCACAATTAGCCCAAGCTAGGGATGTATTGAGCTGCTCACAAATGCTCAATACCAATTGGTACTCACAAATATTTAATTGTGAGTCCTAACCTCAATCTCAAGCTTACAATAAATCTCATTTTTAAGCTTAAGCTCACAATTAGCCCAAGCTAATTAGCTTAATTGTGAGCTTGACCCTAAAAAACAAAAAATATATTATACTTCACCAAAAGATGTTCAACTCCTGAATAAAAAGCCTCGTTAGAATATGCCATTATAACAACATAATTTCAGTCCATTTAAATAATATTTTTATTTTAAAGTCATATTATTTGTTAATTTATGCCAGTTATTATAAAGAGCCTGTCTTAATTTAATAACTAGCCTTGAAAAATGTTTTAAGAATAGAGCAGGAAAAAGGGGCGATTTTTCCCCGGGCGTATGTTTAGACAGAAAAGATGTGGACTAGTCTGAGATGGACATTATATGGACTATAGAAAATTTGCATTTGGTTTGGGCAGCTGCTCACTAAATAAAAATTTCTACCATATGATAATGATTTGTTTATACATTGATCTAATTACACAGCACTGTTGCATTTTTTTTAGTTTAAGGAAATGTCAATTGAAAAAATTATACCCACAGCAATCTTTGACAAGCGCGAAATCGCTACTTTTTCAATTTGAAGGTTATATTTGTATGTGTAAGAAACAACTATAAATTTGAAAAAGTGGCGATTTCGCGCTTGTCAAAGATTGCTGTGAGTATAATTTTTTCAATTGACATTTCCTCAAACTAAAAAAAATGCAACAGTGCTGTGTGATTATATCAATGTAAAAACAAATCATTATCATATGGTAAAAATTTTTATTTAGTGAGCAGCTGCCCAAACCAAATGCAAATTTTCTATAGTCCACATAATGTCCATCTCAGACTAGTCCACATCTTTTCTGTCTAAACATACGCCCGGGGAAAAATCGCCCCTTTTTTCTGCTCTATTCTTAGAGCATTTTTCAAGGCTAGTCTACCCATTTTTTTGAATTAAATTAAAAAATAGCCTAATAAACTATAGTTTTAGCTAAGCAATGACATATGTTTATAATCTTTCCGTTGCCGAGATATACTTTTTTAAATAAAAAATAATAATAAGAAGATGATGAATTTAAATTACAAATTTTACCCACGTTGTTTAATTATAGTTAGTGCGGTGCAGTGGCGCTCCAGACAAAGTTTACCTACGTTCTCTAAATATAGTTGGCGCGATGCCGTGCGCCAATGATTGCAATTATAATTCTAAAATAAAAATAATAATGAGAAGAAGATGATGAACATGAATTACAAAATTTACTCACGTTCTCTAAGTATAGTTGGCGCGGTGCGGTGGGTTAAATTGCAGTGTGGCACCCCCGCACCACCGATGATTACCTACCGGTGCGTGGCGCTCCCGCGCCACCGACGCTTATTATTATTTTTTAATAAAAAAAACTTTGAATTAATTTTGTCATCAGTAATGCAAGAATTAAAAAAAGTACTCTGTTGTTTTCGCCGATTTCCGCACGGTTGAAGCAGATGGCGCTGGGAACTGGCTCCGTTTCTGCCACCAATTAAAACCGGTCTGCTATTTTTGTGCGGTTTTTATGAGGGGATGTTGGTTGTCTGCTCTGTACAATCCTTATTGTTGCCAAAAGGCTGTTATTGTGTTGTTGGAAGTTTTTATTTGTCTATTTTTCAAATTTTTTATTTTGATCAATAAATCGATAACAAGGACCTAAATCAAAAAAGTGCTTCCTAAGAAAGTTGCGTAATTCCTTCTTCTTTCTTATGAGCCCATGTTTGTTTTTGATCAATCAGTCACGAATGAGGAATATCGCTTTTAAGGATGGAGCGTTGGAATAATAATAATAATAATAAGAAGAAGAAGAAGAAGAAGAAGAAGGTTCTGAATTTCAAAATTTACCCACGTTCTCTAATAATGGTTGGCGCGGCGCCACGGGGCTAAATCGCCCCGTCCCCGTGGCGCTCCCGCGCCACCCATGATGGAAAAACTCAATTTATCTAAATTCACGTAAATAAATAAATCCATAATTCACGCGAATTAATAAAAAATTGGCCATTATTATGACATAACTCAAAGAAGTTTGCTATTTAAAAGACTATTTGAAAAGCATTCTATTAAATGGCTTATGGGCGTCACTCCTTATACATGACAGGACTTAAACATTTTTTGATAAATTGCATATATTTTTTACCCATGGTTTTGTTTGTTGGTTGTGCACTTTCGAAAAAAAACTATATAAATTTTCTATTAAAAAAATGTATGTCAGAATATACACTTAAAAATGCAATAAAAAGTTTTTGTGTTTGATTTCGATTACCATTTTTTGGCAAAACTTTATCCTGCGCTCCAAAACCTTGTAACAATTTTGTTTGAATATTCTTAGGCCTAATAAAAAAGGCCGAAATAGGGACTTTTGGGCATTATATCCTGGAATAATGTCTTTTTTGCTGCAAAGTTTCGTTGTAAAAATATTTTAAAAAAAAGACGTCGTTTACTTCCTGATTTATTTTATTTGTTTGATTTTAAAGATTTTTTTTCAAAATATTAATATTTATTTGGTAAAGAAACCCCTGAGATTGTTACCCCATTGTTTGTGAAACGTGTAAAGCAAAAACTATTCAACAAACAGTACAGGTATTTTATAAAGTTATATTTTGCGTTTTTTTTCGTGCTGAAAACTGTCGAAACAAACATTTCAAATAATAAAATTGGCACTTCTTTATTTTAATAAAAATTTTCAGACATTTTTGGTAATGCCAAGGATTGGCAGACCAATTTAAGGTCTTTCCGGAGAGTTTTCACTTCACAGCGTTCAATAAAAAACCAGTTGAAATACGGAACTAAAATTTTTTTTTTGTTTACTTAAAATGTATTTTATTATTTATTGTAATTATGGGGCATTATAATATTTTAAAATATCCAAACGACGAAAATTCTAATGAGCGGCAAAAAGTAGGAAACAAAAGCGGTTAAAATATTTACAAATAAGTTTTTTTTTGTTTCGATTCATGGAAAAAATTATAATTAATCTAAATAAATACTAATATTAATCAAAATGTGGCAATGAAAATAAGTTCCACTGGGAATCGATCCCTCGACCTCAAAAGTTCTAACAGTGAAAGACGAGAACGACTCTATCCGACTGCGCCACATAAGCATCTGTTGAACTTTTCTAAAAGAGGTTTATAAACCCGCGGCCTTTATTAAATCTAAAATTTGCACACACAACAGGTTAACAGCACGAGAGCTATTATGGCAGTTTAAAAGTCATATATTTCAATAAAAACATATTATTGGGAGCTTTAAATTTCACCAAATTAAATTAAATCCACGTTTCGCCGCAGTTTTGAAGAAATTAATCCCCTTTTTTACGGAAAATCGTATATTAAACCATAATTAATACAAAAATATTTTTATTATTTTTTACGTACGTGAAAGAGGGTAACGGTGCCTTTTTATTGGAAATATTTTTTTTAATAAATACTGAGTAGTAAATTTTTAAGGGTTTAAAAAGAATTCGTTGCAATTTGATTATTAATATCAATTATTTCAACTATTACTAATAATATAATGAATGTGCACTTTAAAATCGTGGTATTTCTGCCTTTTTAATACTCATATATAAGTTTTTTATGAAAATATTTCTGTATTTCGTGAGATCTCGTATGTTAAAATTCGCGATTTTACATACTTAAGAACACTGTCCGGAGAAACCTTAAAGGTGCGGTGCGGAGTCAAACATTTTGTCTTCGCTTTTGATAATTTTTTGTGAAAGCTTTCCCCTAACCCCAATAGCCCACAAAATTTTTTTTATTAAAATATTTCTAGTAGTTCAGGAGTTATGGCCCCCAAAAAATGGCGTTTTTCGAGCATTCTGTACGTGAAAAATTGCTTAGTGAGTATAAAGATTTAAGTTACAAATTTTATACTCGAAGAAAGCGGCTACCTTCTTCTACTTTAATCTGATATCTTGATCTTTAAGATTGATGCTGTATATGTTGTGATATTGCGTTTTTTGTACAAAAAACCCTCGATTTTTTCGCTAAAAACACGAAGTTGGTTGGGAAAGAAGGAAAGAAACACAAAGGAAAGAAAGGTTGGGAAACTTCACAAACTCACTGCCGTCGTTTGGTTGTTTTAACGTAAAAATTTCGGGTTTTTTTGTACGAAAAACGCAATATTTAGACAAATATTTCACCAATATTAACGATCAAGGTATCAAATTAAAGTAGAAAGTAGCCGCTTTCTTCGAGTGCATAATTTGTAGCGTAATCGCTATACCTATTGAGCAATTTGTCACGTACAGAATTGTCAAAAAACGCCATTTTGAGGGGTCATAACTCCTGAACCACTGGAGATATTTTGTTGAAAAAATTTTTGTGGGTTATTGGGGGCAGGGGTAAGGTTTTTCACAAAAAATATAAAATTGAAGACAAAAAGTTTGACTCCGCACCGCACCTTTAAGATAAAAACCGCAGGTTTTTTTTATTAAAATACTAATATCTCGACAGACTTTATAAAAATTTTCAATAAAGGTTTCAAAATGAGCAAAAAAATAAGTTGGTTTTGTATATATTTTTGCTCTAAAATTTGTTTAGTAAAAGAGAATGCCCTAAAAAGCTTTATTTTTGGCCTTGTAAAATATTTCGACGAAACATTTCACAAGATTTTGGAGCACAAGGTAATATTTAAAAAAAACTCAAAAAGGGTCAATTCATAAAAGAATTACATCAAAGTGTGGAAGTATTTCCTTTTTAATTTTTACAGATTAATAGAATTTCCGCATAAGTTTGGTTGCTTCTTTCGCGAGATATAATTACTTAAAGGTGCGGTACCGACTCAAACTTTTTGTCTTCTATTTTGATTTTTTTGTGAAATCCTTACCCCTGCTCCAACAGCTAACAAAATTTTTTTCATCAAAATATCTCGAGTGGTTCAGGAGATATGACCGTCCAAAATGGCGTTTTTCGACAATTATGTACTTAAAAGATTGCTATGCACTTAAAGAAAGCGACTACTTTCCACTTTAATTGGATACCTTGATTGTTAAAATTGGTGAAGTATTTGTCGAGATCTTGCGTTTCCGGTACAAAAAAACCCGCGATTTTTTTGCTAAAAACACCAAACTACGGCAGTGATTTGATGAAGTTACAACCTTTTTGTCTACACTTCGTATTTTTAGCGAAAAAATTGCATGTTTTTTTGTACGGGAAACGCAAAATCTCGACAAATATATCACCAATCTTAACGATAAAGTCATGAAATTAAAGTAGAAGGTAGCAGCTTTCTTTGAGGGCAGATTTTGTAACTTAAATTTTTAGAACCATTGAGCAATCTTTTAGGTACAAAATTGTCGAAAAACGTCATTTTTAGAGGGTCATATCTCCTGAACCACTGGAAATTTTTTGATGAAAAAATTTTCGTAGGCTATTGAGAGCAGGAGTAAGGTTTTTCACAAAAAATAATCAAAATTGAAGACTAAATGTTTGACTCGGTGCTAGGGATGCATTGAGAACCAGATTTTAATTGTGAGCTGAGCATTACTTAGTACTCACAATTAAATTAATTGTGAGCTTGAGCCTAAGTACTCACAATTAAACATATGTGAGTACCAATTGGTATTGAGCATTTGTGAGCCTGGCGAATGTTTAAAATATACTTACGTATAGCATAGATTTTAGGAGTATCGTATGTTGTAAGCACAAAAGGGAATGACCGTAGTCCGCAGAAATGGGGGCTATGGGTGGATAGAGCCCTCAAATGAGGTCAAAGGGCAAAACAACAGCAACAGGTCCTTTCAGGACGACTTGAAAGGGGCTGAATACCCCCCACCCTCAGGAAAAAATTTTATATTTAAAACTGTAAAACAGCAAGACAACCCAGAGAAAATATTGCGAAACACTTGATTTAACTAGCATATGAATTTCAGATAAAATTAGGGTTTTTAATTAAAAAATAAATGTAAAGCCTCATGGCGTGTAAAAATGACAGTGGATATAAACAATCATATTTCAACTACAAATGTTTTATTGAATAAGTCAAACTACAACATGATGTTTTTCTTGATTTTATAGATTTATCCAGTTTTATTGCAATTTTTTAGCGAAAAGAGCTATACTTATTTAAAAAACAAAAATCACTTAATACTAACACTAAAAGTCATATACTTTTTGTATAATTAAATTTAAATATAAAAGACGTTTTGTAAAAAATGTAATATTGACGACTGACATTTTTAATATTTATTATCAATTTAGTTTAGTCAAATTAAATTTAGGATAAATGTTTATGTTTAAAGCAATTTAAACTAATTTTTGTATATAAAAATATGCTTTAGAATAGAAAAATAACTATTTTTATGTAAGAAAAAAATTTGAATAGAAATAGAATAAAAAAATTAGAATAAATACTTGTATATTCTAATGATATTTATATAATTAGCATTTTTCATATTTTTACGTAAAACTTGCCTTGCCATTTTTACCTTGCACTGGAACTCGGTTTATACATGAAGTATGCAATATACATGACCTATTTTTCATTAATTCGCGTGAATTTAAATAGATATTTATTTACGTGAATTTAGGTAAATTGAATTGTTCCATTATTAAATTAAAACAGACTCTTTATTAACTGGCGTGAATTAACAGAAGAATATGACTTTAAAATAAAAATGTCATTTAAATGGACTGAAATAATGTTGTTATAATCGCATATTATAATAAGGCTTCTTATTCAGGATTTAAACATCTTTTGGTAAAGTATAATATATTTTTTAATTTTTATTGTCAAGCTCACAATTAAGGTAATTAAGGTAATTAGCCTGGGCTAATTGTGAGCTTGAACTTGAGCCTGAGATTTATTGTGAGCTTGAGCTTGAGCTTAGTACTCACAATTAAATATATGTGAGTACCAATTGGTATTGAGCATTTGTGAGCAGCTCAATGCATCCCTACTTGGTGCTGCACTTTTAAAGGATCATGCTGTCACAAATCAAATTCCTACAACGCTTTTTTGTTACTAAACCAAGTTAATTGAAATTTACAAATGTGTAGCATTGGTCTGCAGAAGCCAAAAATATTAAATTTGAGGCAGATAGGTTTTGTAAAGGTAAAGGAGTTGTCCATTCAGTTTGTTATAAGAACTAGAAAGGCGAGGGCTCTACGGGCCCTCTCCTTTCTAGTTTTATATATCGATGTCCGGAGGTTGGATTCAGAAAAAAGTGAAAACAGAAGTACATGTTTTGAGGTGGTTTTGAGGTAAAAGTGGTATATAGTCAGAATTCCCCCCTAGCGCCCCCCCCTGGGGAGTCAAATCAAAAAACGGAGGTTGGATTCGTAATCAAGACCTACGAAAACCCCCAAGTATGTGTTTTGAGGTGGTTTTGAGGTAAAACCGGTATATAGTCAGAATGCCCCCCAAGGGGGGTGGGTGCACCCCCCTAGCGCCCTCCCCCCGGGGCGTCAAATTGAAAAACGGCGGTTGGATTCATAATCAGGACCTATGAAAACCCCTGAGTATGTATTTTGAGGTGGTTTTGAGGTAAAACTGGTATATACTCAGAATGCCCCCCAAGGGGGGGTTGCACGTGCACCCCCCTAGCGCCTTCCCGGGGGTCAAATCGAGAAACGAAGGTTGGATTTGTAATCAGGACCTACAAAAACCCCGAGTATGTGTTTTGAGGTAAAACTGGTACATAGTCTGAATTCCCCCCAAGGAGGGGGGGTGTTGCACAGCCCTAGCGCCCCCCGGGTGGTTAAATCAAAAAACAAAGGTCGGATTCGTAATCATGACCCCCAAAAACGTGTTTTGGGGAAAATCGGTGAAAATTTTGCAACTGAATCTTTCTACCTTAAAAAGAATTAAGAATCTTAAGAAAAAAAAGAAGAATTCTTAAGAAAAATCTTAAGAAAAAAATCTTGAAAAGAATTTTAAAAATAAGATACATAGGAATGCAAAAATATTAAAAAAATTTTTTTCAAAAATGTTAAAGGAATTTTAAAAATATAAGAACATATTTTTTAGAATTTCTTTATAAATAAACACGCTTAGTATTACAAATAACAAATAATAAACACACTTAGTATTACAAACAAAAAACAAAAACGGACAGTGAAAAAGGGAAATGCGCGACGCTACCAGCCGGCGCTGTGTACAGGACGGACGCTGTTTTAGCAGATAGTTTAGTTGCTATAAAGAACCTGTTTGTCACTTTTCCCACTGGCCTATGCTTCATAGAAACCTTGGCTAAGGTCATTAAATAAGCCAGCTGGCTTGCGCAATTTCCAGGCTGGTTTGCATCCCCTTTATATTTGAAACAACGCGCGCAAAATCTAATGTGAGCCAGAGAAGAAGCGGCTTTAGTTGTATTTAGTTTCCGCAAGCTAAAAAAAGCTTTGGGCAGGCTAAAACATTTTAGGCCACCAGGAGCGTGATTCGGCTTTAAAGTCGACCTGAAGTCAGCTGGCTTATACACAGATTTTAAATGGGATGGCCCCTGCTCCAAAATGACATCCGGTTTTTTTAACAGAAATAACCCTTTTTTAGTAATGAATTTGGAGGGTGGAAATTTTGATCAAATTTTTCAGATGGATAGGAGGAGTACAAAAAGTTTTAACGTGAAAAAGGATTATGAGTGAAAAATTAATAAAAAATCCACAAGATTCTGAAAGAAAAAAAGCAAGCTCACCTCACCTCACCTCACCGGCTCGGAAATTGAGAACGGATTGAGCAATTATAAAGTAGACTAGAAAGGCGAGGGCCCTACGGGCCCTCTCCTTCCTAGTTTTATATATCGATGTCCGGTATAATTAAAAGTAATATCCACATTAATAATAGTACCAGTAATGTTTTGAAACATAAAGCAAACAAATTTACTAATTTATTAAATCGTTTAAACTGCACCATTGGTTAACTGTAAGTAAAATCATATTATTTTACAAAATATAAGTATATTCGTAGTTTTAAGGGCATATAACTTAACTTATTCTGTTGAATGTTAGCAATTTTTTATTGCATTAAAACATAATTAAAGTAAGATCATTAAATGGAAAAGAATTTGACTTGTTTAAAGAGGATAAAACCAATTTCAATATTTTAAATCAAAGCGAAAAATCAACTTTAAAGAGTACAAAAAATGCTTAAAACTGTATTCCAAATTATCTTTAACTTAAGATGGTAAATGTTTAAAATCTTTTGTGTATTTTATTTGCGATCCATTTTAATTGGTTTACACGCTTTTTAACGTTGTAAAAATATTGTTTTTCTCAACGTTGCAACAGTAGCACTACTCACACATTCTTTCGGGACCGTCCTTTCGTACCCCACCTCATTCCTGAGACTGTCGTGTTGTAGGACCGTTGTGTTGCAGGATCGTCGTTTCACGCTCTCATTCATTTTATTTTATTTTCTGGTCGAAATTAAACTATTTAAATTTTTAAATTTCCGGCGATCAATGCTTTGTTTCATCAAAATAAATAAAAATAATAATATAAAAGCAATCAAAAAGTACTTTATGATCTTTCAGGGTAATTTATTGAATAAGAACTTAGCTTTTATAATTTAAAAAACATCACGTTTTTGATTAGTCTTTTATTACGCACGTGTGCAATTCACCAGACCTGTGCACTGCCCCCCCCCGAGGTTTTATTGGGTGGGGGCAATTCCAAAACGGGGGGGGGGCAACTTTTTTGAAATGGGGGGACTGTCCTGTCGCTTTCTTAATTACTTATTTACTGGTGGAAATTAAACTATTTAAATTTAAGTTTTTGGCGATCAAAGCCTTGTTCATCAAATTAAATCAAAATAATTTAAAAGCAGTTAAAAAAGTACTTATGATCTTTCATATGGTAATTTTTTGAATTAGCAGCTTTGCTTTTACAATTTAAGAAAAATCTCCTTTTTGATTAGTCTTTTTTTACGCACGTGTGCAATCCACTAAAAAATTTTCATGTTCTTAGGTTTCCGGAAATCTTTTTACCAGTTTTACACAAATAAAAAAAATCAAGACAATTTCTTAATTTAAACTATTCAATCTGCATCCAATAAAATTTAAAAAATAAGATTTTGAAAACAAAATTTAAAATATTATGACAATTTTATGCTTAAAACATGTTTTTTTTTAATTTTAAAATAAATAATTCACTGAGTTTATTAAAATAAAACATCAATTTGTGTATTTTTAGTATTATTGCTTAAGCCTATACCAGCGTTTAATGTGCTATGTATGTGATTTTTCTTTAAAAAAACTTTATTTTTGCATATTTTTATAAATTTTTTTGTTAAAAAAGGTTTTTTGCTCAAAGTTATTTGAACTTGTATTTAATTTTGGTCAAATATTGTAAATTACTTTGTTACGTACAGAAACTTTGCCTAAAAAAAGTATTGCGTTTTGTTTATTCATTTTTTACGAGCAATCGATTAAAAAAATCCTTGTGTTCTTGGCTTTCAAAAAATCTAGTTTTAAACACATCAAAATATAGGATTAAATTATTGAAAATCTGAAAAATTGTCCTTCTCCTTGTAATAATGGTGCACAAAAAAAATCGAAATTTATTTTCCCCCTCTTAATAATGGTGCACAGAAAAAATTAGAATTTATTTGAACGATTCTTAAAAAATTTTTCCCCCTTAATAATAATAAAATTTACTTGAACGATTTTTAAAGAATTTACTCCTCTTAATAATGGTGCACAGAATAAAAAAAATCGAAAATTATTTGAACGATATTTGATGAATCTCCCCCTGGCTTAATAATGTTGTACATAAAACAAATCGAAAATTATTTGAATGATATTTGATGAATCTCTCCCTGGCTTAATAATGTTGTACATAAAAAATTGAAACTTATTTTTTAAACGATTTTTTAAAGATTTTCCCCCCTCTTAATATTGGTGCACAAACAAAATAGACATTTATTTGAACGATTCTTACAAAGTTTTTCCCTCTTAATAATGGTGCACAGAATACAAAAATCAAAATTTATTTGAACAGTTTTTAAACAATTCCCTCTGGCTTAATAATTTTGCACAGGAAAGAAGCAAAATTTATTTGAACGATTTTTGAAGATTTTCCCTCTGCTTTTTAATAATGTATAATTCACAGAGAGAAAAAATCGATTTGAAAATTTATTTGAACGATTTCTGAAAAATTCCTCCCCTCCCCTTTTAATAATGGTGCACAAAAAAGAATCAAAATTAATTTTAACGCTGTATAAAGAATATCCCCTTCCTCTTGTAATAATGATGCACAGAAAAAAAATCAAAATTTATTTGAATGATTTTTGAAGATTTTCCCCCTGCTTGCATCAAAAAAGAATCAAAATCTATTTTAACGCTTTATAAAGAATTTTCCTTTCCTTTTGTAATAATGGTGCACAGAAGAAAAAAATCGAAATTTATTTGAACAGTTTTTAATGAATTCCCCCTTGGCTTAATAATGTTGCACAGAAAAAAAATCAAAAATCGAAATTTATTTGAACGATTTTTGAAGATTTTCCTCCTGCTTTTTAATAATGTATAGTTCACAGAGAGAAAGAAAATCAAAATTTATTTGAACGATTTCTGAAAAATGCCTCCCCCTCTTAGTAATGATGCACAAAAAAGAATCAAAATTTATTTTAACGCTTTATAAAGAATTTCCCCTTCCTTTTGTAATAATGGTGCACAGAAAAAAAATCGAAATTTATTTGAACAGTTTTTAAGGTTTTTAAGGAATTCCCCCTGGCTTAATAATGTTGCACCAAAAAAAAAATCGAAGTTTACTTGAACGATTTTTAAAGAATTTACCCCTCTTAATAGTGGTGCACAGAATAAAAAAATCGAAGATTATTTGAACGATATTTGATGAATCTCCCCTGGGCTTAATAATGTTATACCTTCTGGCGCCCCCCGGGGGGTCGAATCAAAAAACGGAGGTCGGATTTGTAATCAGGACCTACAAAAACCCCGGAGTAGGTGTTTTGAGGTAAAACTGGTATATAGTCAGAATGCCTCCCAAGGGGGAGAGTTGCAAGTGCATCTTCCTCGCCCCCCCCCCCCCCCCGGGTCAAATTAAAAAACGGAGGTCGGATTCGTAATCAGGACCTATAAAAACCCCCAAAAACGTGTTTTGAGGTGGTTTGGAGGTAAAACCGGTATACAGCCAGAATGCCCCCAAGGGGGGGGGGGGAGAGTTACACCCCCCTAGCGCCCCCCTGGGGTAAAATCGAAAAACGGAGGTCAGATTCCTAATCGGCAATACGCCGTATTTGTTTTCGGCCAAACGCGTTCAGTTACGTATTGCTCCTTCAGAGTTAGTTTTTACCCCCCCCTAGACCGCCCCCCCCCCGAAATGAAATCCTGGGCACGCCACTGTACCTACCTATATGGAAAAAATCAAAGCCAATGCTATAGACGGCTGGAAAATTTAGGAGAGGGGAGGTACATAAATCAACCAATATAATTGTTTGTTTTTCTTTTTGTGTTGTTCTTATTACTTATAATTTTGAAATAACATTAGCATTGCAAGGGCGTAGACAGGGGGGTTATAGGGGTTTTAATCCCCCTTTTGGGCTGGCTGAGGTAAAAATTTGGGGGTCCTAACAGAACAAATTTTAAAAAATTTTCTCGCGCTTCTCTCCGCTCAACGCTCGACACTTATATACCTTTTCACAACTTTTAAGTGGTTTTTAATTAAATTCAAAGACAACTTTTGAAAATTTTTTCGTGCTGTCGCACGATTTTTAATGTTATGACTTTTTAAACCTAAAATTTTTCAAGTTTAACTTATAAAAACAATGCAAATAACAGCAAAAAGAATCACTTAGCGCGAAGCGCAAAATTTTTTTACCCTTTTTATGTCTTTTGTACGGTATTTTAAAAATTTGGAGTACAACCCCCCCCCCCCCCTTTCGAAAAATTTGTATGGAGTACAACCCCCCTTTCGAAATGCTGGCTACGCCCCTGGCATTAGGCAAGACAAATAGCGAGATATATGTATGTACTATAGAAAGTGACCGCTGAGCTAAGCGGAAAAAATTTTTGGTTATTGGGGGGTCAATTGTGGTACTAAAATTATTTTATAGTTTGGCGCCGAGTGATTAGCGAGGCGCTAGAAAAGTTTGAATATTTAGCCTCTGAAAACTCCCAAATTTTACTATCTGGCGACCATTTCGGGGGAAGGCGGCCGCCCCCCTCCCGGTTACGTCCCTGCCGTTTTCCGTTCTTTTTTCTTCTTTTTTTCTTCCTCCTCTGTTTGCCCCTCCCGTTTCAAAAAGTTGGCCCATCCCCGTTTTGGAATTCCCTCCCCCCTCCAAATAAAACCCCGGTGAGGGCAGTTGCCAGGTCTGCACGTATAATGTAATCGCCCTCTAAAAGCTACAAAAAGACTTCCCCTATAACAACCGAACTCTACTCACCGTACGATGATGCACTCTATCCACATCCTGAGAAAAGCCAGCAAGGGTCCGAATGACACGTAGACGTACGCGTAGTCCCCGCCGCTCTTCGTGATAAAGGTACCCAACTCCGCGTAACAGTAGGCACCGATCCCCGAGAAAATACCGCATATTAGCCAGATGATCAGGGAGAGGCCGATACTGTTCGCGTCTAAAATTTAAATCTAGCTGTTATTATGTCTTAACAAAATATTAGTGATGGGCAGTTCCGTTTCCGGGTTCCGGATGTTCCGAGCAAAATTTGAAATTCTGGTTCCAGTTCCTGTTTCGGATTTTTGGAAAATCTCAATTCCGGTTCCGGTTCCTGTTCCGGATTTTAGGAAAATCTTAATTCGGGTTCTGGTTCCGGAGGTTTCACACTGTGATAAGGAGTTCCGTTTCCGGGTTCCGGATGTTCCGGGCAAAATTTGAAATTCCGGTTCCGGTTACTGTTCCGGATTTTTGGTAAATCTTAATACCGCTTCCGATTTTTTAAAAATCTCAATTCCAGTTCTAGTTCCGTTTCCGGGTTCCGGATGTTCCGGGCAAAATTTGAAATTCCGGTTCCGGTTCCTGTTCCGGATTTTTGGAAAATCTTAATTCCGGTTTCGGATTTTTGGAAAATCTAAATTTTGGTTCCGGTTTTCCGGAGGTTTCACAGTGTGATAGGCAATTCCGGTTCCGGATGTTCCAGGCAAAATTTGGAATTCCGGTTCCAGTTCCTGTTCCGGATTTTTGGTAAATCTTAATACCGCTTCCGATTTTTTAAAAATCTCAATTCCGGTTCTATTTCCGGTTCCGGTGTTCCGGGGGTTTCGTAGTTCCGCCCATCACTACTTAACAATACACATATTGTTTTTGGAAACTTCAGACTACACGAGCCTTTCGTCCTTGTCAGTGAAATTCCTACCCTTCAGTATCATATAACGAAGCACCGGCTATTTAAAGTAGAGGGAGCACCGAGGCTCCCCTCTTAAAATGAGCGATTTAAATCTTATTTAAGCTCAAAACATGTGTTAACTTATTCTATATACATTTAAGAACTATTTTTTTGTTTAAAAAAATTGTTTTATAAATTTTTTTGAAAAAGTCAATAATCATCTATTAAATTAGTCTCTAAGGGCGGAGCCCCGGGGGTTGTTCTGGAGGTCCGAAAATCAGAGCTAAACTTTGAAGCTTAAAGTTCCAAGGAACATCACAAGTCCGTGTAATACAAACGATTTTTTTATGTTTGATTGGAAACTTGAAAACAGTACAAAATGTTTAGAAACCCAAGCCCCAAACATGGAAACTCAAACCCCAAATAAAAATGCGCGTAGAAATTTTGCTCTTTTGCATTTAAGATATGGAGATTTAAAAATATTATCAATTTTGTGCATGTTTCTTTTCCCGTCAATGCGCGTAGAAATTTTGCTCTTTTGCATTTAAGATATGGGCATTTAAAAATATTATCAATTTTGTGCAGGTTTCTTTTCCTTTTTTGTCTGCTTCTGCTTTACAAACTGCTTTGCCTCACTTAAACAAAACTTAATAAAAAAATAGAAAAACGAATGCTTAAATCTGACATTAAAAAACTGTGTTTGCACTTACAACATGTTTCACCTTTAATTAAACTAAGTTTAGCATGATTGCGTGCGGTTCTTATTTACAGTAGTAGGGTAACTGACTTAATTTCGGCCATTTTTTTTATTTTTTTGAATAAGTTTTTTCTGGCTTTTTCAATCAAGCCAAAATTTGGCCTAAAAATCAAACAATAGCTATATTTGTTATTCCAGTGCAAAATTTGAATATTTCTGTTACACTTAAAAATCAGTGAAGTTAAAGTGGCCGAAGTTAAGGCGCGTGCCATTTATTTCGGCCATCTACAAAAAACTGGCCATAACTATTGCTTAAACGAATAATAAAAATTTCTAAAGTTTCAAATTTACCCTTAGGTATTGTTATTGGTACATATAACTTAATTTTCCCGTTTGCGAACTTTAATAGTTATTAGCAAGACTTCAAATAATTATGTCAAAACCTTAAAAAAACAAGTTTTAATAATTTGTATTTTTTGTTCAATTTTTATTCTTGGCATAAAAAACGTCAAACAAAGTCAAACGAGCAAAAAAAATTCTTTATAAATACGGTAGTACGATGATATTTAAAAACAGTAAAAAACGGCAGGTTCTTTTACCTAAATTTTCAGGTGGCCGAAATTAATGGAATCTTAAAATGCGCAGTTAGTTAAACAATTTGCAAAATGATTTTGAAGAAAATATCAAAACGTGAAAATTAACAACTTTGAGCCTTAAATAGAAGATATTTTAAGGTTATATATTGCTTCGTTCTAAATTTGATGCAGTTTAAACACAAAGCAAAAATTAGGAAATTCAGAAAAAATTCACTTTTTGTATAAAAATGTTGATAATGTAGAATAACAAAAATAAAAAATTTTGCAAAAGCACTTTATTTAACTTTAGTCCAGTTACTTTTGAGCTAGTTCTTTTGTGTTTTAAAAATAAGCCAATTTTCTAACACACTAAATTGATGGCCGAAATTAAGGCGTGGCCGAAATTAAGTCAGTTACCTACATCTTGCTTTATGACAGGAGTTGTTTCTCAAAAAAATTTGAGGCTTGCAGATTAATGAACAGAAAGCTCTCTCATCCAGACTTACATTGTATGTGACTTTTTGGTTTAAAATTTAAATAATTCCCTTTCACTAAAATATTTACAGAAAAAACGAGAAAAGAGGGATTGTTTACAAACTTCCCAAATTTTAATCCACTTTTCTTTAGGGAAAAAGATATTTCCTTTTCAATGTGTTAATTAACGCTGTTATCGCGAACCTATTGACTCCTACAATCACAGCAAAGTGCGTCTTTTTTCTTATTTTATAATCGGATTTCGGAACAAACAAGCCACTTCAGCTAAATAGATTTTGACTCCCACTTGCGTTATTTTATTTAATATATACTGCGCTGATCAAAACTAGTTAAATTCTAGGACTTTTTAAAATTTTAAAAACATGATTGTTTTTAAGATTGAACTATAGACAATCAAACGAACAAACATTAAACAAAAAAACCCACACTGACTCTTCTCTTACTCTGAACTCAAAAACTTTTATAAATCCATAAAGAATACTATAGTTTATTCAAAAATGATGCGGACTGGCGACAAAACTCGAACTTTGAAACGTTATATATCGACAACGGAGGTTAGAATATGTGCGGGACATATATGGGAGCATAGCTTAGACTCTTGGCTATCTTTTGAAAAGGTTAGGAAAAAATGTTTTTCGATGACGTAATTACTACAGCCAAGAATATATAACACAAGAGAATGTCCGACTGTACACTAAATTTTTGACCAAAATTTTGCGAGAAAAGTCGCACTTTTGAATTCGTGTGCGACTTTTCTCGCAAAAATCCGCCATTTTCTGCTAGTTTTTCCGCGCTGCGATTATTAACACAGTGTTAGTTTTCTCGCAGTGGGGACTGCGACTTTTTACGCACTCTATGCTGCTTTATTCGCACTGCGATTATTTTCGCACTGCGAGCCTGGCCGCGCAACAAAAAAAATACAGACGCTGGTAGTCATTTTAAAAGGAGTAAAACACTTCGAAACTTGTTTTATTTAATTTTAAAACGTTCGAAAGTGATTTTATTTTATTAAAACTAAAAAGTTTTAACATCTTAAGGTAAAAAAAAACGACTTTTACTCATTTAAACACAAAATTTTCGCTTCGCTTTGTTTTTATTTTTTTTTGTTGCGCGGCCAGGCTCGCAGTGCGAAAATAATCGCAGTGCGAATAAAGCAGCATAGAGTGCGAAAGAAGTCGCAGTCCCCACTGCGAGAAAACTAACACTGTGTAAAAAATCTCAGCGCGGAAAAACTTGCAGAAAATGGCGGATTTTTGCGAGAAAAGTCGCACACAAATTCGAAAGTGCGACTTTTCTCGCAAAATTTTGGTCAAAAATTTAGTGTACAGTCGGACATTCTCTTGTGTTATATATTCTTGCTACAGCCAATGCGGTGAAAAAACCTGGTCCCAACAAAAACAAAACTTTTTTATTAGTACGAGATAAGAAACGCCGCTTGGTATGCTGTTAAAACATACTTTTCTGAGTTTTTTCTGAAAGTTTGAACGAAATCGGCTCGCTCAAATTTTGTTTTCTAATGCGTTGAATGCGCACGGTTTTCGCGAATTTTTGCCACGCTAATACACTGTCCGAATTATTTATTTTGTTTAGCGTCCTGCTCGAAGTGTGTACGATATTGATCATATTGTTATATATTAAATGTCCGCCAATTTTTATTCCTTACTTTTGACCTAAAAATTTTTTGGGGGGTTGACCCCCCGGGGGCTAGGGGGGGTGCAAACACGAATGCCGAAAATTTTTTTCAAAACCATGAAAAATGTAAATTTTATCACGTTTGTTATATCGTTTGTGTAAAAAACCTAATATTAAGCTTACAATAAGCTGTCAAAAATGACGAATTTGAAATTTAGAAGGATTCCAAGCCCGTATGCTGGCAGCAGCAAACCTTTCAATTAAAAAGTTTTTCAAGAAAAATAAACTTTAAAAGATAAAAAAATCAAAAAAAAAAAAAAAATTAGTTTTAAATTTTTTAAATTTATTTTGATTTAAAATATTAGAAAATGGTCCAAACAGCCCCATAAAAACGCAACATAAATTTTCATTAAAATTAAAAAATACTTCTTTACGTCATGCAAAATTTTTGTTGTCACAATTGATGATTTTTATTGGTTCTTCCGCAATTAAAATGACGCAATTCAGACCAGATCGCGGATTCAAACGTTTTTACATGAAAAACAGCTTTGTTTTAAAAAATTACATTGGGATATTGGCAAAAGTTGAGAGAAGAGACATAGTTATTAGAAATTTGTTTTTGTGTTGACAAACGGGGAAACATGTTTGCAAGCAAGAAAACACTTAAAAAAGAGCATTTTTTAATTGCGATATTTGGCAATTTTGTAGGAGGATTTTAGATTTGAAAATATGTTTTTCTAACGAAATAACCTGGAAACTTGAAAAAATAAGCTTTTAAGGCTTATTTTTTTAAAAAGTTTTTGATTTAAAGGTTTGTTGCTGTCATTAAACGTGCTTGGAATGCTTCAAATTTTAAATTCGAGATTTTTGACAACTTATTGTAAGCTTAATATTAGGCTTTTTAACACAAACGATATATGAAAATTCGTCATATGTGATAAATTTTACATTTTTGATAGTTTTGAAAAAAATTTTGAAAAAAATTTTCGGCATTCGTGTTTGGCCCCCCTAGCCCCCGGGGGGTTAATCCCCCAAAAAAATTTTAGGTCAAAAATAAGGAATAAAAATTGGCGGACATTTAATATATAACAATATGATCAATATCGTACACACTTCGAGCAGGAAGCTAAACAAAATAAATAATTCGGACAGTGTGTTAGCGTGGCGAAAATTTGCGAAAAATCGCGAAAACCGCCCGCATTCAACGCATTATAAAAAAAATTTGAGCAAGCCGATTTCGCTCAAACTTTCAGAAAAAAACTTAGAAAAGTATGTTTTAACAGCATACCAAGCAGCGTTTCTTATCTCGTACTAAGAAAAAAGTTTTGTTTTTTTTGGGACCAAGTTTTTTTTTTCACCGCATCGGCTGTAGTGATGACGTCATGGAAAAACATTTTTTCCTAACCTTTTCAAAAGATAGCCAAGAGTCTAAGCTAAGCTATGCTTCCATATATGTCCCGCACATATTCTAATCTCCGTTATGGATATATAACATTTCAAATTTCGAGTTTTGTCGCCAGTCCGCATCATTTTTGTATAAACTACACAATCTATAAAAATATTTTAATCATAATATTACAAAAAACACCAAAATACCGATTTATGGTTTTGAAATATCGTATTTTGTAATTTTTTTGCAAAAAAAACGAATTTTGTGAATATCTTAATTAAAAAGTCACAGCTGGATTGAGCGTAAATTTCAAAAAAACAACACTAAAATATTATTTATTTAAACGGTAGACAAAAATGTTTTAATACCTATTCGTTTTTTTAAGTTAATAAATTTTATTTTGTAAATGTAATAAAACAAATGCCTTCTTGTATAAGAAACCTTTCTCAATTTATCTTCAGGTTATGAATGTGCTGTGCTGTGCGTTAAAAGTCTGACACCGGCAGTTGCTTTTTTTGACAAAAAAAATATTAGTTTAAAAAGAATAACATAGCAAAAAAATTACAGCATTTTTAGTAAAAAGCAAAATGATTTATAAAAAGTCATCACATTAATCATATACTTTATTGTTTTATCAGCAACAGGTGGCACTATTAATCATTTTCAATATATTTTTCGACGACATTGATTTTTAAATTGTTTGCGCAATATATCAATTCAGTCAGTAAATACATCATTATCTAACAGTTTGTAGGTATTGCCGTCGTAGCTAGAACAAATTTTCTGGTTGACATGAAAACGGTCAAAATTTGGGATATTTGTAGGTTTTTTTTGCACGCATTAATCACTACAGCACTTGATCATTTTTTAAAAATATTATAGAATATAATTTAACAGGTTTTTCAAGCAACATTTCCTTTAGTTATTATTGTTATTA
Source organism: Microlaimidae sp. YZB2_3 (assembly GCA_030248175.1). Taxonomy (NCBI): domain Eukaryota; kingdom Metazoa; phylum Nematoda; class Chromadorea; order Desmodorida; family Microlaimidae; species Microlaimidae sp. YZB2_3. The sequence continues at coordinate 22,084 of JASAMX010012089.1, forward strand.
AAAATGGTAGATAATTTATAAAAAATTGATATCAAGCATATTTTTTTTAAAATTCTGTTTGTAACCTACGCTCAATATTTGTACTAGTACATAACCATTCTAAAGTATTTTTCCAATACTTTAATTCGCGGTACGGTATCTTATTTTTAAAATGCTATATGTAAAGTACATAGATTTTTTTATTTATTGATAAGAGTGGTCCTCCTGATAATAAAATGTGCTTTCTTAACGATTTTTTTATAATTTGCTTACAACTAAAAATTTGGTTTGCGAATTGCGACCACAAAATTACGCATATTAGACATAAATTTAGATGTCGCCCCGAAATTTCAGACTTCGTTGACCGGCCCAGCCACACAAAAACCCCTGACTTTGCACAAGACTATTCAAACCTTTGTGTTTTCTTTATTTTAGGCACGACAATTCGACCATTTACACACAAATGTTTTCTATACGCTAAAAAAATTAAGTAAATAAATAGAAAAAAATGTCTGCAGCTTTGTTTGCTTACATGGAGAAAGTTATAAATACACACAGTTGAGGAGATAAAATACAATGTGTACAATGTAAATAAATGATATAAAGAAAGACATTACAATTTTTCACTGCGAATTTAAAGTGTATACTTTGATCCCGCAAAAAAACATGCGAGACAGCAAATAAAGAAAATTTTTTTTATCACTTCTGGGTTTATTTTAAAAGCAAGTTTTTATGCCAAACAACACCACAAGCGAAGCGCCTAGAATTTTTGGCTGGCGCTTCAGTTATTGGACCTAGGCTCATAGGTAGGCAGAAGGGGTTGGGAGGGGGTTATTATACCCCCAACAAAAATCCCCATTATAGCCGACACCCCTCCCCCCTAAAATTTGAGGGGTTCCAGTATTAAAAATGCTTAAAATGGGGTACTTGAGTTGAGGTATATCCCCAAAAAAATTTTGGGGACACCCCCCCCCCTCAAATTTCGGGGGTCGGGTATACCCCCCTCCCAAAAAAATCCGGGAGGCTGCCCACCTATGCCTAGGCCCCTAAATTTTTGATTAGGAACGTATATTCTGGCCGGTTTTTAGATAAAAAAACAAAAATAAAAGAAAAATCACTAATTTCCTAAACAGTTTTCGCGCTTCGTTTTGATCAGCATCGTCATTGTTTTAAAATTTGAATCTATTTTTTATTATTGTTAACAATAATCAGAGTTTATATTTCATTTTTCTAATGGTTAATTCATGTATATTAATAGATTACTGCTAATTAGTCATGTTTGAGAATTGAATAAAAATTACAAACCTGAAACTAAACTTATTGAGATTATCACGAAATCCTTTTGGGCTGTCTTGATGTTTATTAAGCGAAAAAGTGTTTTTATTCATGGCAATAACGACAGAAATGTATAAAACGGCTTTAATCGGGTTGCAACGTCGAGAATAAAGCCGTTTTATACATTTCTGTCTTTATTGCCATGAATACAAACACTTTTTTGCTTAAACTTATTGAGAATTTTTAAAATTTGAAAAGACCTTAATTTTCTTAATTAAAAAAAATTTTAAAAGAAAATAAAAATAAACATAAGAATTTTGCATGCTTTCTGCGAAAAGTTTTTTGTTTCACTAAGAACTATAAACATTATATAAGATAAAATTAATAATTGTCAAAATGGCATTTTTTGGATTGTCCAAAATTGTCTTTTAGCTTTTGGACGAAGTATGAACCATAGATGTTTTTTGTCGGGTCCGCTAGGAGGGTCCATCCCCGGGTGGAAGGCCTAAATTTTTTAGGGGGGGTCCAGGGGGGTCCGGACCCCCTGGCTTTTTAAGGGGGTCGACCCCGTGTGCGAGATTTTAAATATAGGGAGGTGGTCAGGGGGGTCTAATTTTTTAACAAAATTTTTTAACTCAATAATTTAAATGTTTTTAGGTGTAATATTGAATTTTATGTACTAAAACCGCCTATTTAGGCCTAAAAACGGTATTTAAACACTGTTTTTAACTACCGTGTTTTTGACAGTAAATAAAAAATATACTTCCAAATTGGTCGGTAGGGGGGGAGGGGGGTCCGGGTCATCCTCGCTAGGGGGGATCAGGCCGGACCGCTCTTGAGCTTTGGGGGGCATTGGGGGCCCTGGATTTTTTTCTTGGGGGGGTCCAAAATTTTGGCTCTAGGGGCTCTAGGACCCCTCTGTCCCCCCCTAAAAAACATCTATGGTATGAACTATTTTGAAAATTCTTTTTTTGGACTTTGTTCTTTGAACACTTTGTGCGACAGGCAAGCAGAGCAAAGCGAGCCCCAAAAATCTCGAAACGAACTTCAAAAAAAAACGATATGGGTAAAGTAAAATGCGTCTTTTGGATTTAAACACCCCCTTTTGTTAAACCTGGGTTTAAAAAATCCTCCCCCCACTCCGGATGTTGGGCTATAATACCCCCCTTCCCTAAAAAATCTCGATTATACCCGACCAAAACCCCGACCCCCCCCCCTTAAAATTTGGGGGTATCCCGGACACCCCCCTAAAATTTGGGGTTTCTCAGTACCAGTACTAAAAATGGGGTATTTGAGGTATACATACCACCAAAAAATTTTTGGGACACCCCCACCAAATTTCGGGGGTCGGGTATACCTCCCCCCGAAATCCGGGAAGCTGGCCACCTGTGAATATACTATACATATCGTCGTTACTACGGCAAAATAAGCCACAATTTATATAAAATACATGCAACTGTGAATCATTTTAAATTTGAATTAGGACCCGATTTACTACAGAATGAATCACAATCACGTGTATTTTATAACGACAGTGGCTCATTTCGCCGTAGTATCGACGATATAGCGAAGTATTCTTCTACTAAGTAATAAAAATACTATTCTAATATTTTTCACTATAGCCCCAAAAATAGTTTATTTTTATGTCAAAAACATTTTCCGACTCAATTGCCCACTATCACGTGGGCATAGATGGGCAGCCTCCCGTATTTTGGGAGGTATACCCGATCCCCGAAATTTGTGGGAGAGGGGGTGGCTCCCAAATTTTTTTTGGGGTATACCTCAAATACCCCATTTTTAGCGTTTTTAGTACTAGGCTAGGACCCCCAATTTTTAGGGGGGATGTCCGAGTACCCCCAAATTTCAGGGTGAAGGAGGGGGGTGTCGGCTATAATCGGGATTTTTGGGGAGTATAACCCCAACCCTCTCCCCCCACCCTGCTCACCTATGCACGTGGGTGATTTTTTGGGTTCCGTACCTATTTTAAAATCAAAAATCCGAGCAGCCGCAATATAAAATTAAAACCTTCCGTCTCACCGATGCTTCAGTTTTTATGGTACCTACTAAAAAGGTTTATACCTCCGATAAGAAAACGTACAAACAAACAAACGAACGAACGAACAAACTCACTTTCGTGCACCCCTTTCGGCGATATAAATATCCCGCTTCCGATGATGCATCCCACTATGACCATCACGCCGCCGAAGAGGTTAATATTCGCCTTTAGTTCCACTTCCCCCCCGCCCCCGCCCGATGACTCGCCCCCGTTTTTCACTTTTTCCGTGGGGGAATTGTACACGGGGCCGTCCAGAGCTTCGCGTTCCTCGTCCATATTACTGCTGTTTTATTTAGTGCAATTCAACTCAACTGGAATTCCTTTTTCCACCCGATGATTGTCCGCTTTCTTGGAAATTTTTAATTTAATTAAACTAATTCAATTCAACTGGAATCCCTTCTCCCAGGCTCTGTTCCGAGGACGGATTGATGAGGCTCCTTTTCTTTGCTGCGGCTTACGACCCAATCTGCATAGATCCAAATGCTTAGCTGCTCCGAAAAAAGGCGATTGCGCCAGCCGAGCCCTTGCTGCGTATGACCTTGTTTTGTATAAAAATTATATAATCTACAATTATAAAGAAACACGTTAATCGATAATGATGCATATACCACGGAGCTACGGTTTTGGGAGCTCTAAAGGACCCCTCGTTCGTTAGCTACTCTATATTTTGTAAAATATTTTCTTGTTTGGTTAAAAGAATTATTTAAAAGAAGCAAAGGGGGGGCACCCCCCCCCGCCCAACATCCCCCCCGGCCCGACCCCCCCCCCAAGACCCCGACCCACCCCCCCCCCGGCCCACCACCCCCCACCAGACAACCCAAAAAAGAAAAACAAACCGCAAAAAACAACAAAAAAAAAAACACCGGGGGGACCACCCCCCCCCAAAAAAAACACCCGGGGACCCCCCCCGGAGGCAAAAACCCCCACCGGGACCCCCCCCCCCCGCAAAACCACCGGCAGGGGCAAAAAACAGAAAAGGAATGTAGAGGACTAACAGTACCATAAACTAAAGTTTTGTTTTTTTAGTGTGACCAAAAACCTGAACACGAAATCATGAAACCAGTTTACCTTTCTGTTAAAATAACACATATAATAATATAATATTGTATTTTTGAACAAGAAAATATATAAAAAAGAACATCATCACTGGTGAACCTGTTTAATAAAAATAAAAAGAAACTTAAAATAAAGAAAGCAATTCATCAACAACCACATCAAATCTGCGACTTAATTGTCGCCAATATACAATTCTAGCAAAAAATCAACAACATAGCTATCTGAAATGACTTTAAAGGCTCATAAAGAGCGCTTATTTAAGTCAGTTTTAAAACTTTTCTTGAATGCATCCAAAGAATCGACAGCAAATTCAAACAAATTTTTTGATTAAATTTGGGAGATCTTTGAAAAACACCGAATTCTAAAATAAATTAATTATTCCCATAAGTAATTGTACAAGTAGATACTTTTTTACCGACTTAAAAAGATTAGTCCATCTAGGTCTGTAATAATACATTACAATTATTTACTACAAACGGAAAAAATCTATCAATTTCACGGGAGTAAAAAAAAAGATTAATTTTCCAACACAACTTGTCAAAACGTCAGGAGCAAATCTCATTGATCAGTTTACACCTTTTTCCTATTTTAAAGTAAAAAAAATATTAAAGCCGCTTGTTCCAATAAATTTTCATTCAACACGTTTTAAAGTAGGTGTAGCGCGTAGGTATAGTACACGTTTGAAATCTTTTTGACATGATAATTATATAAAACAGGAAATAACCTAAACACAGACCTGTGCACTGCTTCCCGCCCCCCGGAGTTTTATGGGGGAGGGGGGCAATTTTAAAACGGGGGGGCACGGGGGCAACTATTTTGAAACGGGAGGGGGCAATAAAACGGAGGGGGGCAAGCAGGAGAGAAAGTGAAAAAACAAAAAAAAAACAGAAAAAGAAGGAAAAAAGAAAAAAAGGACAAAAAAGGCGAAATTTAAGTAAAAATGGAACTAAAGTGGCTTAAAAAGCATTGAAATAGGCTAAAAACTGCAAAAAATTTGCGATGATGGCGTTATAACAGGCAAAAATGGCGCCACAATTTTTGGATACTTTTTGTATTCCTGGGCGGGGGGGGGCAATAAAACGGGGGACACAGCTAGTAATATTCGGGGGGCATTTTCAGACTGTGCAAAGGTTTGTAAATAGCACCGACCATTTCCAAAAAGCAAAACAGCAACAACAATAGGTAACGAAAGTCTAAAGCCCGGTTCACACTGAGGTGGCAATGCTACCGGTGGCATTGCCGCCGCTGTTGTGTCTAACGTCAAACATATGACGTGTTCGCACTGAGGTGGCAATGCCCTCTCGCGTTGGCAATGCCACCGCAAAGTGGCATGGCATTGCCACCGCCGTTGTGTTCCATCCACAACTCCGTCACCGGTGGCAGCTCTCTCAAAAAAAAAACTAATCATGAGAACGCGCGCATTGTTTTAAAAAACCAAGAAAAAATTTTACGGTTTTTACATAAACGCTTTCATTTATAAGCAAAACTAGCAAACAATATTGCGGTTTAAATAGAAAACGCTTGAAAAACGCGTGAATTGCATAAATGAAAAAAATATATAGCAAAACCGTGTTAACAAACAAAAACAAATGATCTTTAATGAAAAAAAAAATTAAGTAGTTTTTACGAATTTTAAACACACGTATATACATAGCATGGAAAAAGTGCTTGAGTATGAATTTGCAATTTTTATGCATTAATAAAAGATTTCCAAATTTTTCTGCTTCGCAGTTTCTAATATAATTTATTACGCGGCCTTAGATCAAAAGAGTATTAAACAATCCAAAAACAGAGTTATTAAAAAACCTAAAACAAAATCCTTTACCTATATTAATAAAAAAAACTATTAAGTTTGTTAATGTTCCTTCGACCACAATACTTTTCAGAAATAAAATTTTAAAAAATATGGCTACTGATTCGGATGAACTTCTGATCAAGTTCGGAACCGTCCGCGAGAAAAAACATACATGGACAGAATTAACCAGGCAAAAAGCTGGGAAATAATGAAAAAGAGTAAAAAGTAAAAAAAAATTTCTTAGCTCTACACGCGAACGAAATGCTCTTTAGCGGTGGCAATGCCACCCCAGTGTGAACCTAGCGGTGGGAATGCCACCGGTGGCGGTGGCATTCCCACCGGTGGCGGTGGCATTCCCTCCCACCGGTGGCATTGCCACCTCACGACCTCTGTGTGAACCGGGCTTTAATTCCGGAAAAAACTTTTTTATCAAATTTAGGTATTATTACCTTGATTTATATTAAAAAGCGCTATATACTTTCTTTGATTGTGAAAATAACATTAAAAAATAGACAATTAAGAGAATTACACTTAAAATTTAAGAAAACAAAGTTTGAAAAGTGGTTGATTGAAATGGCCTTTATAAATAATAGGAACAATTTTAACAAAAAACATAATAATTCGGTTATATATCGCAAAAAAAGTATATAGTAATCAGACCTGTGCACGGTCTGGAAATGCACCCCCCGTTTTATTTGAGGATTTGCCCCCCCGTTTTATTGCCCCCCCCCCCCGCCAAAAAATGAAAAAGTACCCTAAAATTATGACGCCATTTTTGACCTATGATGACGATCATCGCGAATTTTTTGCAGTTTTTAGCCTATTTCAATGTATTTTAAGCCATTTTAGACTTATTTTTACCTTATTTTCGCTTTTTTTTTCCTTTTTTCCCTTTTCCCTCCTTTTTTTTCTTTTTTTCTCCTTTTTTTTTCTTTTTTTTCTTTCCCCCCTGCTTGCCCCCCCCGTTTTATTGCCCCCCCCCGTTTCAAAAAAGTTGCTCCCCCCATTTTGGAATTGCCCCCCCCCCCCCCGTTTTAACCCCGGGGGGGGGGCAGTGCACACGTCTGAGTAATTCTACACAGAAATATCGTTTTTTGCAGGAAATACGTCTTACAAGGCAAAACCCGGACAAGATAATCCATAAAAAATCCCAGAGAGGTCGGATTTAGTTGTTAACAAACGGAACATTTACACACCGCCGATATTTTGCACCAAAATAGTATAATCAACGCATCTTTAAACACCCGCTATGTGTACACTTTCGCATTACACACCTTCTTACTTTCAATAAGCCATAAAAAACATTAATAAACAACACTTATGTGGGTTTTGACGCGGACAATTTACGTGCGCCGCACCAGCATTATAATAAATATAATTCGCTTTGCATTGCAAGTTTGTTCATTTGGTATTTAGTGCGAAAAACACTAACGTATAACATTACGTTTGAAAATTACAAAAAAATTATTAGTATAACTATGTGGTAAAAATACGTTTTAACACCAAACCAAACACGGGCAATTGTTAAACGTTAACAACAAACTAACACGAGCGCCATGTTTATGACAATAACATGACACCAGTGTTGGATTGGTGTCAACGTTTAGAGCCGGAATTCACAAAGCGGGGCTATCCAGGGGCTTACTCGGCCCCGGGTTTTTAGGTCTATTTTTAGGTCTTCTTGGCATTTTGAGTTTGTTTTAAATCACACATTCAGACTTTAAAAAATTTCAAAACGCTGAAGTGGTTCAGAAATAAATTTGAGGACAATTTTTCTTATATTTATCAAGATCAACTGGTTCATCTTCTTTTTACTGTTTTAGTTGCTTCGCATTTTAGTTTTCGAAGAAAAAAAATTTATTTTCATATTTCAAAAAAATTAAAAGCTAAGCCTGGTTCATATACACACTTCGTCTGATGTGCCCGACGAAAAAAAACACACACCAAAAGTTTTAAAAACATTTTAAAAACAGTATACTGCGGGTTTATGTCGCCTCAAAAACAAAGGAACAATAAAAATCGCCTCCAGCCAGATTCAAATCAAAATTTTACGTTTTTTCTTTTAAACGAAATATGAAAATGAACCTACTTTTAAAAACGAACGAATTTTACACGAATTTTAACACAGGTTTCTGGTGACAAGCTACAAGCTGGTAATAATAGTTTTTTTACCGCTTCTTTGTTTCCGAATAAAAAACGCGCCAAACTCTTCCCAAGACCAACCTCATCATTTTCACTTTTTTGACACCAGCAAAACGCATTAATTCAAACCGAACCATCCGACCACCGACAGAGGGGACGGATCTAAATGAAATCCGTGGGAAGTGTAGTTATGAAGGATCGCCAAGCGAGGGAGAAGCCTCGCTCGACCGCGCCATTTTTCTCAAACGTCTCGCGGATCGAATACCAAAAAGAGTCACAACCTTCTCGGTCTTATGGCGCCTGTGACTCGTGTTGGGGCGCCGGGGCGGCGGCCACGCGTCAGCATTCCAGAATGTTGCATCAGATTTTGCGCGGTAAAAAAATGGGAAGAAAAAAGCGTAAACAAAACCTTATTGCCGCCGAGCGATGATGAAATGAAATGAGACTAAATAAAAATGTATATAAAGGCGGGGAGAAAGAAACGCCGCTATATGTTGAATAATACTACGCACGAAAGAGAGCATCTGCCAATCCTACCGACCGCAAACAACCACACGCGGTGTACGTGTGCTACATATATTAATAGTGTTATTATACTTCGAAAGCAAAAGCAATAACAACAAGCGTAACCTACGTTCTCAATTCCTATATACCGCAACATTATTACGATTGTACGGGCACGAGAGGCAGGATGACAAAAGGTATATTATAAAAGCTGAAAACAGCTGACATAATAAGGCTGAAGAAAATCGATTAATATTGCTCTTACGGTTTCGTTCAGACAAGTAAACATGAAACCAGGAACATCCTGAGAAAAATATATGCCAAAAAACGCAAAAAAATATATAGGTATATTAAAGATGTTTTTTATAAGCATTAAACCAATAAATTATCGCAGACACCATTTCCGGAAAACTGTAATTGTCGTTTACATATATAATTTGGTTTATCAATAATTAGAAAGATAACACCGTTCTTGGGAACGAACAAGTTTTTTTTATAAAACGAAAAAAACACACAATTTACTTGGTTGGAGTTTTAAACTCCGAAGGGAAATTTATGTTTAAGGCCATACATTGGGACGGGGGGGAGTCTGGGGGGGGGGTTTAACCCATACATGGGCACGGGGGTTGGGGGGTAACCCCCCCCCAAATTCTGAGAAGGGGCTTTTAACCCCCCCCCCCACTCAGAAGTGCGGGGAGGAGAAAAGGTTAACCCCCCAATTTTGGAAAAATGAAGGAAAAAAATGTCTTTAAAATGACTTTTAACTGCCTCCAAACTTAAGTTTTCAGGTCAAAATGAATGTTTTAAGCAATAAAAAGCTCAAAAATGCAATAAAAAGGACTTTTTGATCTAAAATTAACGTTTTTTACCTATTTTTCCTTGAAAATCGAAAAACAATATGGGTAAAATGCACTCCAGAAAAAAAAACGATATGGGTATTTTGCGTTTCTCGGATTTTAACCACCCCCCCTAATTTGGGGTTTAACCCCCCCCCCCACTCCGGACCAATTTGCCTATGTATGGATTAACCCCATACATGGGCACGGTGGGGGGGGGTTGGGGGGTTAACCCCCCCAAATTCTGAGGAGGGGGTTTAACCTCCCACTCAGAAGTGGGGGGGGAGAAAAAGTTACCCCCCCCCCCCAATTTTGGAAAAATGAAAAAAATGTCTTTATGACTTCTAACTGCCTCCAAACTTAAGTTCTGAGGTCAAAATGAATGTTTTAAAGAAAAAGCTCAAAAATGCAATAAAAAGGGCTTTTTGACCTAAAATTAACGTTTTTACCTATTTTTTTTTTAAATCGAAAAACGATATAGGTAAAATGCACCCTAGAAAAAAAAACAATATGAGCAATACG
>JASAMX010012093.1:0-49537 GCA_030248175.1 Microlaimidae sp. YZB2_3
AAAATGACAGCTGACAAATGACGCACTGTACACACCATTTCCACCGCAGCAAAAAAGTGAACGCGCGTGGAACTCGTCACTTGTCAGCTGCCTCTCCGGTGTGAACCAGGTCTAAAAGTATGAAATTTAGTTTTAAATGTTTCAGTAGGTACTAAGTTATTTGAAAAAAATGAATTTTTTAAATTTTAATTTTTTTTAAATATGTTATTAAAAATTACTTTTGAAATTTGAAGCATATTATATGTGCTATTTAAAAAAAATGTAACAAGTTGTATCATATGTAGTTTATAAATTTCAGTCGAGTTTATGGATTTTTCGACGAATGCCGTCGCCGCTATTCAGTGAGGTTATGGAAGGTGTTCCAGGACATGTTCAACACCATGCCATTCTGCGGCCTAATCGACGACAAAATATTCTGCATGCACGGGGGTCTCAGTCCTGAAATTCAAAACTGGGATCAACTTCGTAAGATACCCGTAAGCTTAAAAACTAGACACCTGATTATATTATATCATTTTAAAAATTTAATAAAATTGCGGAAAATTTTCCTTTTTTTCTTGCAGCTATTATCTGAAAAAAAGCAAGTTTTGCAAAATTGTGAAAAGTATTTTTTCACAATAATTATTAGTTTTAAACAGTGTCCGGAACTCCGAAGGCCAAAACCTACCCCAAAAACGACAGGAGAGGGGTTAGGTTAGGCTTTGCTTAGCTTAGGTTTTTCTTAGGCTTAGCTTAGATGTTGCTTAAACTTAGGTTTTGCTTAGGATTAGCTTAGGTTTTGCTTAGGGTTAGATTTTGTTTAGGCTTAGGTTTTGTTTAGGCTCATGCTTAGCTTAGATTTTGCTTACGCTTAGAGGTTTTGCTTGGTCTTAGACTTAGCTTAGCTTTTGCTTGGGCTTAGGTTTCGCTTAGGTTTACGCTTTAGGCTTGAGTTTTGCTCAGACTTAAGTTTTGCTAAAGCTTAGGTTAAGCATAGCTTAAATTTGGTGTATATTTTTGCTAATTTGAACTGGTTCCAGTAAGTATTAGATTCAAGATTTTATTTGTCTAGTAATGCACAATGTAAGATTCAAGATTTATTTTTTCCGGCAAAATAAATAAAAAGCAGTTTCACAAAAAAAATTTGTTATGCAACCCAGTTGAATCAAATGTAATTTGCAACCCAGTTGAATTACAACAACATACAAATACAAAAAAATCAACAAATTAGAGGAAACCTGGCTGATTGTGGCTTACTCTAAAAAATGACTAAAGGCTTTAAAAATAGAGCTCTTTTTTAGTCATTATTTATTACCATGATCTAATTTTTTTAAAGATCTTTTAAATTGATACAAAGTTTTATAGCTGACTTGGCTTCATTTAAACAATTTTATTTACTTATAACCCTGCTAAAGAATTTGCATTTTTTACAATTGACTCTTGAATGTTCCTTTTTGAGTTTTTTTAATGCCCTTTTGACAGATTTAAGTTAAAAACAAAATATTTTTCAGGGTTTAAATTTACCAGATTATTTAATTTTTTAAAAGTTTCAAACATTTCCATCATTTTTCTTCTTTTTCTAAAGTGTACTTAATCTATATATAAATATAGCGTTGTATTTTTTCCACAATGTATTTATCCTTAGTCATATATGGGTTCAAAACAATACTTACATTCTCCACAGTAGAACGCATAAAACCTTTTTATGTGCAATTAAATAATTTTTAATGCATTGAGATTTGCAACATCTAAAAATTAATTTAACTGTTTTTAAAGCTTTGCTAGCTATTTTTTTCCAATGTGTTGAAAACTTTAAGTCGCTAGTAATGAAAACACCTAAGTTCTAGACCATATTTGTTTCCGGTAGTTTCTTATTATTTAAGTAAGAATCCGATAAGAATCCGATTTGTGTACTTATTTACAAATATTTAAATGCATTACTTTACATTTATTTTCAGATAAATTGAGCTGCCAATTTTGGGCCAATTCCCATTAGGCAATTCAATCTGGATCATCTTGTTATTTAATTTGATTGTTATTTGAGTCTCAAAAACTAGTATAGACCTTTGCATCATCTGCGAAAAGTCGAATTTCTGAATTCTGGACACAATTGACAATATCATTGATGTATATAAGAAAAAGAAAGTCCCAAAACTGAACCTTGTGGTACTGAATTTGTAACTGGGTAGGAGGGTGAAATCATATTATTTATAACTATTTTCATTTCTCAATTAATTATTGGGTGTTGGGCCATTCCCCTTAGATTTGTTAAGTATTTATAAAAAGCTTCTATTCATTTTAGAAGACTATCAGAAATTCTATATTTATTTAATTAAACAAAAGCTTTTGATGAGACACGGCATTAAAAGTAAATTATATCTGCCAATTTTTTTATCTTGAAAAGCCAAAGTCCAATCGTTGTTAACATCTAGAAGTTTTGTAACTGTTAAGCTTTTATCTTTAAAACCATGCTAAAAATGAGATAATATATTTACAAAAAAAATAGAAAACTCAAACTTTTACAATTTGCTCCATTACTTTAAAAGAAAAACATGTAAGGGAGATTGGACGATAGTTTTTTTTTAGCATTTTGCATATTTTTTGTAAACTAATGCAGTAAGTGCAATTTTTCAATCATTTGGAAGCCTAATTGAATTAAAAGATTTTTTAAATATTTTAGCAAGGGGTTTTGCAATTACTTTTGCTAGGCGCTTTGGAATTAAGGCGAGAATACCATCACTAGTGCGAGACAATATATTAGGCGATTTTTAAAGGAATTTTAAACATTTCTCACAGTAAAATTTATGTTTTCAAGTATTTGCTTGTTGTTTGGTTCAAAATTTGGAAGATTTTTATCATCTGGTGAAAACACAGCTAAAATATTCTCCTAAAATTTTTGCTTTTTCAGAGTTTTTAGTTTCAAAACTACCATCTACACATTGTAATGGGGGAATTGCTTCCCTGAATTTAATTGATTTGTTTATATACTTATATAAATAACCAATATCGTGTGATTTAATAACCTCTTCCCGTTCAGAAGATTTAAACCTTGGTTTGCATAGAGTTTTGAAACTCTTTTAAATTGTTTTTTAAAATATATATTACTATGTCTAGTTTTCCACAATTTTTTCTTTTTATGTTAAAGTTTGTAAATATGTTTAGGATAATTTGGATTTTTTTCTTAGTATATGTTTTATGCTTATTTATTAGTGGTACATGTAATTGAATACATTTAGTTAAAAGTGCAACAAACTCATCCCAGTACTCTTAGACTATTTAAATATTTAAAATTTAAATCCCAGTTTCGAAAAGCTGAGGACAGGGTTATGCTGCTGTAATCAGCCTAAAGTCACCAAATAATCAGTTTTTGGTGCTTTTAAGTTTTTGGTGCCACCAGTCACCAAGTAATCACCAAGTAACCAGTTTTTAAAAGTACCAAGTAATCAGTTTTTTGACTATTTTTATAAAGATTTAAATTTATTTCACTACAAATTACAGCATGATCAGAATTTCCGAAATTTGCAGCTAGATGTACTTTATTAAAAATCTCAGGGTCATTTGTAAGCAGTTTGGCTCAAGAACTAGTTGAGATAATCTTAATTCTAAAAATATCGTGTAATATTTAGTTTCATTTTGAGAGTTGTTAAAAATTATATCAGAATCCCACATTATCCCTGGCAATATTATGGCACCTATTAATATGTTTGTATTAGAATGATTATTTGTTTAAAATTTAATAAAGTCTAATAATAACAAGTCATCTTCAGTTTTATTGTTAGGAGGTCTGTATATATTAATTATAAACGGATTTTGTTAATTATGACCTCTAAATTATGATACTTCTTATGAATTACAATTTTACTATATTTCATGTTTTTATTTATTAGTGTTAGTACTCCACCCCCTTTACTTATTGTTCTGTCCTTATGGAAAACGTTGTAATCAAAACTTTTGATTATTAATTGATTTGGTATATCCTCATGAAGCCAAGACTCCTGAACACATCACATCAGGGTGACCTGTAATTAACATCTTCACCAGAAATTCACAGCTCAAACTCATTCAGATAATTTAGAAAGGATCTGCTATTAAGCGATATCATTTGAAGTGTTTCAGTTAATTTTAGATTTTTACACCAATTATATTTACTTGCTATTTCACTGCAACTGCGCTTTGTCCTATTTTGAGACATTGTCTTGACTTTTAGTTTCCAAAATACAGTTTTTATCAGAATCAAAAAATACGGATCAACGTGATCACCATATCGAACAAATACTCTTTGTTGTTGTTCATTTCTTAGTTGTTTATGTTTATCCTTTGCCAGTAATGGAATCTGTTTTTTGCACTGCTCACTTGTAAGTGATGGTCTTACATAAACGTTCTTAAAGAGTTCAGTACGGATCTGCTAATTTATAATAATTTAGATAATTTAGAAAGGATCTGCTATTAAGCGATATCATTTGAAGTGTTTCAGTTAATTTTAGATTTTTACACCAATTATATTTACTTGCTATTTCACTGCAACTGGGTTGCGCTTTGTCCTATTTTGAGATTTTATCTTGACTTTTAGTTTCCAAAATACAGTTTTTATCAGAATCAAAAAAATACGGATCAACGTGATCACCATATCAAACAAATACTTTTCGCTGTTGTTCATTTCTTAGTTGTTTATGTTTATTCTTTGCCAGTAATGGAATCTGTTTTTTGCACTGCTCACTTGTAAGTGATGGTCTTACATAAACGTTCTTAAAGAGTTCAGTACGCAGCTTCCCATTACTCCTCACAAACCGGTTTCTGGAACCATTACTATCCCTAATTTCTTGGTTTTTTTGTTGGTTTTTTAATTTTAAACTCAAAATAAAACTATAATATAAATTATAAAAATTATTGTGGTCAACTAAAACAATACATTTCTTGGTCAAATAAATGGCAGCTTAAAATCGCGTTCCATAAATTCAGCGTACTTTACATGGGGTTTAAAAATCCAAAAATACCTGATTTTATAAACAACTCAAGTTTAAATGAAAACACTGAAACGTGGCTGCCTTAGTTGCAGCACTTAAGGCGTGCCTTAGACCCATACTGGAGTACTGAACTCTAGTATGGGCTCCATTTTTCGTAAAAGATATTGATTGTATCAGCAAGTACAGAGAAGTTTTACCCGACGCTCGTTTTTAAGATGTGGCTTAAACTGTAGAAATAACTATGTTGAAAGATAAGGATGTTTAAAGTTAGAATCCCTTGAGGAGCGAAAAATTCATTTTGATCTTAAATTATGTTTTCAATTGTAAGTAATCCTACCGATCTTCAATTTTCAAAATTTTTTGAATGGGGAGATTATATCGGTCGCAACGATCATAATTCAAAAATTAAAAGTAGCGCGTGCAAAAAAATTTATGTATTTTAATTCGTTTCCTCTAAGGGTAGCAAGATACTGGAATATGTTACCAATAACAGTAAATAGCCAAATATAAATATTTGGTAACAGTAAATAGTCAAAATATAAACAGATTTACAAAAAAAGTTTCTTTTAATTCTATTATTCAATTTGATAGGTACATGTAAAGCAGCCTATTTGGCTCTGTGTATCCTTCCCCTTTATTATAACAATCCAGTATGTTGTTCTAAAAATTTTTATGTATATTACCAAAGGTGGATAATCTAATAAAGGTATGTCACAGCGGTCTGTAGCAGCGTGCATCATAAAATCCAATTCTGGCCGGACGTGCGGCTTCTGGCCGGACATACGGCTACTGGCCGGACGTGCGGCTTCTGGCCGGACGTGCGGCCCGAATTGGATTTTATGATGCACGCTGCTACAGAGCGCTATGACATACCTTTATTAGATTATCCACCTTTGATATTACATCATTTATATATATTTTTAATCTTACTAGTGCATGTGCAACACATCATGGTGTTATTAAATGTTCTTTGATTGTAATTACTATGCTGGTTTGTTCTTTAATACAAGGTTTTTTATTCATTCAATCATTCATTCAATACAGACTGGCAGGCTCAGTACATATTTCCAAAATTAACACGTCAGAATTTTAAGGACCCTCAAAATGTAATATAGTATTCGTGATCACGTCATATATGTTTTGATCCATGGGAATGGTTGTGGGAGAAGGAGCGGAAAAACGGCTTTAAAATGCAGGTTCGTGAATATGACTAAAAGAATGTGCATGGGGGTTTATCAGAACGGCGCCGGCGCATTATTAGACAAATGCGGGCGTCCTTTTTTGCGCGCGGCGTCTCTTTGTGCTCGCGGAATTACTTCTGTTTAAAACAATGGATTTTGACCAGCGTGAAATTGAGTGTTTTTTGAAGTCCAAATTAAAGAAAGAGTGTCGATCAAGTTTCTCCAAATTTCAAACCATTTCGTTCATCGACAGTCAACAAAAACCAAATGTTACATGCAGACAAGGATGAATTATACAATAAAATAAAATGCAAAGATTCAGCTTTAAATCCAAAAAAAATAATTTTGCTTTTATGTATTAGATAATATTGTATTTTTGTTTTAGCGTCCAGTTGATCCCCCAGACAGAGGAATGTTATGTGATTTATTATGGAGTGACCCTGATAAATGGACTAAAGGCTGGAAAGCTAATGGCAGAGGTATTTACATTGAGTCATTGTTGCGATTATAGTCAGGGTGGTTTTGATTCACATCATTTTGGAATAATGCAACCACAAGTGATTTTAAAAAATATTTAAAACCTGCCGACAAAACTATAAGGTGTATGAAACTTGTTGTTAAAATAAATCTAAAACGGGAACATGTTTCAAGTCGTTAAAACCTAACCTTAATAAAAAATTTTCGTAAGGTTTTTATTTTTATTTTTTGCTCTAGGGGTTTCATACGTATTTGGTTCGGATGTGGTTGACGACTTTTGCAAAAAAATGAATATTGACTTAGTGGCCAGAGCTCATCAAGTGGTTCAGGTAAAATGAATTCCAAATATAATTTGCTTGAGGAATGAGGCAAGATTAAAATAAAATTTAATTTCAACGTTCCGATCATTTAAAAAATATGTTCAACAGGTTCTAAAATAAAAGTAAATCCATGAAGTAATAAATAAAAGCACAAAACGTTGCATGAAAATACTTTATATTACCGAATCGCATTTTTATATGTTTTGTTAAGCAAATTATTATTTGTGTTTTAATATTTTGTATTTCACGTTCATCTGCAGTTGTTTCTAGGACGGATATGAATTTTTTGGCCCCAACCGTAACCTGGTCACAATTTTCTCCGCCCCTCATTACTGTGGTGAATTCGACAATGCCGCCGGAGTCATGAAAGTTGACGAAAATCTCCTCATCTTGTTTGGTGAGATGCCGACTCCCTCCCAGACTAGAAAAAATATAATCATTTTTTTTAATTTGTTTTTCGTTTATAAGGTTTTACCGCTTGTTCTTACGAAATACACGCTTGTGCATTTTTGCATCACTTACTGGTTTGTTACATATTTATTAAGCAGAGTTTTCCTAATTTTTATCCAGTTTTTCCAACATTGTAATAAATATTCTACCCAAACCCGCTACCATTTTTTATGCAGTCAATTTAGTTTTCAGTGGTCCCTGAATTTCAACAAATGGACTATTTCTTAAAAAGATTGTGAACCAGTTTCTAAGTCTTAAGGTGAGATACAGATTTCCCTCTCAAAGGATATAAAACATTTGAACAATTTAATTTAATTGACTATTGGTTTTAAAGAAGAAATTAGAAAGTGCAAAAATATAATATAAAGCAATAAAACACAAATACCAAAAAATATTAAAATTGTTTTTTTTTACCATGGCATAGCATACCAGAAAACTCTAATCCCACCAATTTCATAAAGAAGGAGCGCGCCACTAAATATTTTTTACAATTTGTGACAAGTTTTAATCGCGCATGCACTTTAAGTCCTGGAAAGAAGTAATATTGAAGACCATGAGCGCCAATAATAACATCTTTTTCACTCGCTGGGATTTACTTAATAAAAGAATATCGCTAATTTTATCAAAATAGGTAGCCCATTATAAACTGAAATGTTTCTTCCTGTTTTTAAAATTTTTTTCCCAAATAGCAATAACACACTAAAATTTAATTTTAATGGTGTACTTTTACATTGGAATTGTTTAGATATCCTGAGAACACTAGCTTTAAAAATTGTTCAGGTTTTCAATGTTCTTACATTTCAAAGTTATTTCAAACGTTCAAAATGGGGTTTTCGGCATTTCACCGCTTTACAGACGTCCTCCGCCCATCAAAACAAAGCGTCCGAGTGACCCAGGGCTAAAAATAAAACCCGGTCTGCAGTTTTATAATATTGATTTGCTACTAATTACTCGTTGCGTTGTACCCTTCAACTTTTTCAACCGCATTACTAATTAAAAAAATTTTGTAATTTACGATTTGCATTTTACAATCCGCTTTATTCGGTGAGGATGAATCTCGCTGTGTAAGCTGTTCGCTACATTATACATCGGCTTTTGTCGCGCATAGTGAAAACGAAAACGAGCAACAATTTGTGATAAGAATCTAACCTGTTGTAATTTGCCATCCACCAATCTTTCCATCAGGATTGACCTGGATCGCCAGACAACATACGCTAAAATTTCATATCCTACACTTTAATAGAACTTCAATAGACTAGTTCGGAATAAGGGTTTTTAGTGTTAGGAAGAGGGTACATAACTACTAGCGCCAATCATATGTAGAAAGAAAATTGAGAAACAGCGAGCGACTAGTACATTTTACGGTTTAAAATGTTTCGAATATTAATTGGTTTAAAATCTCGACCCCTTCTCTTCAAAATTTTTTAAATACTTTTTAAATATTGCAAAAGCAAAAGCAGTCTTTGGAGATTTTTAGTTTTTTGCCGCTTCATAGGTACGGCGCTGCTGGCGCGCTTGTTTTCCAGTTTTTTAATGTTTCAATTAGAGAAAATGCTTAATTTAAAAGTTTGGAATGAAGTTTTTAAAATTAATTTTTAAGTTTTGAATAGTTTTACAAGCAAAACATTAAAAAAAACTATGTAGGTTTAAAATTAGTTTAAAAACACAAATTTCATCTTCATTTTTACTAATTCGAAATCACTGTTCGGGATAATACTAATTTAGTGGTGATTTTAAACTATTGTGACGTTTAATTAAAAAACAAAAATTTATTCAGCACAAACTGATATATTACAGCACTTTAACGTAGTGAAACAGATCATCGTGTAGCAATTTTTATGAAGTAGGTTTAAACTTAAGAAACTAAGAAAGCTAAGATTTTTTCAAATTTTATTTTTGTCTTTTTGTACCCTCTTTCGTACAGTAAAAGACGCTTATTCCGAACTAGTCTATAGGCAAATTTTTTTTACTACAACTGAGAAAATAAACTCATCATATGCATGTAATGGGTACACACTAATACAGTAGGGAAAAAACTACTAATGCCTGCTCATCATTTTAATACCAAAATTTTCAGCTGTACAATATTTTTTTCATGAAAATCTTGCACGAAGTTTTTTGCTAATATTTTTTGTGCGTGTAGCTATAGACACTGCACTGAAACTAAAAATAAACAGCACACACCGACATTGCTGTCTGTACGGAAAATACCCTAATCATGCAAATAATGTTTTTAACGGAAATACGAAATCCACTGGGGTGTTTAATAATGACATCGCACTGATTTTTATGTTGATTATATTAGAAAATGTCTGTTTTAAAACGTAATCAAGATTTGTATGTAAAAATAAAAAAATATATGGCCACAAATGTTTTACAAGCGAGTTTTTTCCGTCGACCTCAAATAATCGGGGAAACGACGGGAAACTTATAATGGTCGACGTTTATTTGGTCGCGGCGTCGACGGAAAATAACTCGCTTATAATAACATCTGCAGCCATACAATTTTATTCGAAGAACTCGTACTTTTCATGCGATTTTATGAGCATCCTTTTAAAAAACTTGTATCCAAAAAAATAATTGTCGCGCGAAATAAAAAAACATGATAAAGGCAAATTAAAAATTTATCATAATAAAGTTTAATAGATTTTTAAGTTTCGTTTAGGCTTAGAAAAATAAAGAACACTTGTCTTCAAGAAGAACAGAACACTTTTGTCTTCAATTAAAGAACACACCACTAAATAGATATACCAATGGACCTACCTAGCATTACAATATTTTGGGTCCGCGGTCCCGCCGCGAAATCAGAATCCGTTATGAAACCAAAGATTTTTACAATTTTTTTTCGGAAATTGGAGATTAAACAACTATATAAAATCAATTTCAAATATTTTTGTTAACTTTTGACTATTATTTAAAGCTATATTAAGCGTAGCTAAAGTTTCTTATATGTAAATTTTATTGGTTAATCAGAAAAAAAATTTTGTGATGCTTAATTAAATACAAAAAGACTACTAAAATTTTTTAAGTCGATGTTTTATTTGTATATTTTATTTCCAGTTTCAAAAATAATATGAAAAAATGCATTTAATTTGAGAGAAACTTTGTTTCGTGGTGGTGGTTTTGTTATGCTAGGTAGGTCCATAAAGTTTTGTTTGTTTTTGTGTTTTCCTTAGCCTTACATCCACGGTTACATTTGCAAAATATTTTTTTTTGGAACAGCAAAGATACTTTTTAAAAGGTTTTAACTAAATAAAACCAAATAACATCTCGTGTAAAAAGTATGTTTACAAAATCGCACCTCAAAGATGAGTTTTTGAAAAGGATATGACAAAGACATAATGTTGAAAGACAATAAAAACGACGAAAATACCAAGAACCGATTGCTGGAAACTTTGTCCAGATAAATAGTAATTCATTAATTATGGAAGAATTTTAAAATGGACAACTAACTAAATTCAGGCGTTTGCTATTCTCAGTAATGGTAATTCTCAGTAATTTTCGGTAATGACCAATCTTAGCGGCTAGCAGGAATTAGCTCTGCAGATTTAACCTCCGCAGCTGTATCCTAACCTAAGCTTACATGTTCCTAAGCCTAAAAAACCTAAAAAAAAACAACCTTAGCCCTCTTCCTAAAGCCTAAGCTTACGTGTTCCTAAGCCTAAGCAAAACCTAAAAAAACAAGCTAAACTTATCAAACAACAGCGTAGCAAAAGCTTAGATGGTTTTTTTAGGTTTTGCTTAGGCTTAGAAACACGTAAGCTTAGGTTAGGAAACAGTTGCGAAGGTAAAATCTGAGAATTTAATGTCGTTACTTAGAATTACTGAAGATTACTATTACTGAGAATAGCAAACGCCTAAATTCATTCATAAATTTCGTCTTCTACATCTCGTCTTTTAACATCTCGTCTTCTACATCTGGTCTTCGGAAAACTCGTCTTTTAAACATCTCGTCTTCGAAAAACTCGTCTTTTGGATGTGATTTTGTAAACGTACTTTCAAAAATGCGAGTTTCGACCCCAATTATAAAATTTTCTTTGATTTTTGAGTTTTGCTTAGACGTAGGAAAAAATAATGTTTTTACTATTCAGTTCAAAAAGCATCATTAAATACAAATTTACAATGATAAAGTTTTGCTCGATTTTTAGGTTTTGCTTAGGCTTAGGTTCTTAGTTTTTTAAATAAATCATTTAATAAAAGTTTATCATGATAAAAATTCTACTTGGTTTTTGGCTTTTGCTTAGGCTCAGGTAAAAAAAGGGTTTTCAATGTATTGTTTTAGTCAAAAAATAAGAGAAACTTGTCTTTTGAAAAGTGCGTTTATAAAATCACATTCAAAAGACGAGTTTTCCGAAGACGAGATGTTTAAAAGACGAGTTTTCCGAAGACGAAATGTAGAAGACGAAATTTGCAGGAAGCATTTTTTTTAAACTTATCATTTTGTATAAGATTAATTTAAAAAATAATTTTAATTTAATGGGTTGTTTTTGAAAAATAACGGTTTTAAAGAAGTAGTGCGTCCATGTTTAAAGTAGTCCATCCTGTATTTTTTTTCCGGTGACCACTTGACTTAAATGGGTTATACTTGGGGTGCATAAAGTTAGCCTCTTGAGTGAGCCTCTCGAGCGCCTCTCCAGCGCCTCTCGAGAACATTATGCAGCTTTATTTGATGAGATTTAATTTATTTGGCAAGTTTTTACTCTTAAAACGCTTTAAAACTGAATACGGAATGTAATATCGGGGCCGATTTTAATATTTTACAACCAACCAATTTTTTTAAAAAAATCCGGATAAAAATCCGGACGTTCCGGATAAAAATCCGGACGTTCCGGATAAAAATCCGGACGTTCCGGATAAGAACGGATAAGGACCACTAGCAAAGTGGACGACAAACTTATTTTAGTTTCTTTAACACAATGTATCGATGCAGTTTTACTTGGTTTTCTTTGTAGAATATAGTACAAACTTGCGGATTTATAAATTATATTAAAATATAAAATAAACGACTAAATCTAAGCAAACCTTGCTTCATGAAGGTAGATTTTATTGTGTAAACTTTTTGCCTCACTATAAAGCTGTTTTTTGAAATAATTAATTACAGCGTTAATTTCACGAGGATCATAAATTGCGATACAAATTTAATCTATTTACTTTCAGAATATGACTGGTTTTACAGAAAATACATTAAACAGATAAAGAATTAGATATTCAGGTGCATTAGTATTGTTATATGAGCTATTTGTGTTCTTAAATTAAGTTCTGATTATTTAGTTTTAAAAATTGCGTCTAAAACGCCGAATATTCTGCTCAGTACTAAATTTAGAGGTTTTTTGCGTACGACTGTTGGCCAGGCACAAATTTTTGTCTGTTTGAAACATGCAGAAACGTATTAGAAAAGATTAAACTTAGTATACCAAATGCCAAAACTTTCAATTAAACTTAATTCCGGATCTATATCTTAGTTTTCTTTTAATAAATGTTTAATGCAGTTTATATTATATGTAAATGTTTGGCGATTAATCAATCGGTAAATCTTCCATAAGAAATAAAATGCATATGATGTCGTTTTTTCATAAGCATAGGTCGCATGCAGGTGATTGGTCGATTAGTATTACAAATAGTATACATTATTTTGATATTTTTGCGCGGTTTTTCAACCCAACAATTAAGTTGATTTAATCATTATGAACGCATTTTTAGATCTCAATCTTGGTTACATAAAATTCAAGGATTAGAATTGAGAAAATTTTATTGTGTAAACTAATCTCCAAATTTATTTGCTTATCTCACCTCAGAATTTTTTTAGCTTTAAAATTTCATATAGTATTAGTGATCACGTCATATATGTTTTGCTCCGTGGGATAGGTTGTCGGAGAAGCAGCGGCAAAACAGGGCTTTAAAATGAAGGTGCGAATATGGCTAAAACAATGCCGCGCGGGCGGGTTATTAGAAAGCCGCGGGCGCGTTATTAGACATAAATGGGGGCGTCCCTTTATGCGCGCCGTGTCCTTTGATTAGCAGGGGATTCTTTCTGATTAGAACAATGGATTTTGACCAGGGTGCTACTGCTACAGCTATTTACTGTTATATTTTTTGTACTAAAATTTGTAACTGCAAGTAAACTTCAACATCCAATCCTTGAAATTGATGGTTAAAACTCTCCTATTTCAATAGAAGTTCTTCAGTGTTAAAGATCTTTACAGAGTTATAACGTTATAATTTCACTTTCAGCCAAATAACGTTAGGGAAAAATTCATCTCCAATGAACGTAATTTTTAGCTCCTTCCACAGCTGTTCAAATAGATCAAAATATTTATGACATGATCATCAAATACTATATGACATTTCAGAGTCCTTAAAATTCTTATGTGATATCTCATAAGTCACATTGAAGTTTGGAAAATACGTTTAAAACTATCAATTCCTGTTACTTTTTTGGTAGACTGCACAGTCATACAGACCATTGTGAGCATTATCAACTGCATTTCCGCCCACTTCAAGTTATCTAGTGCTTTCAGCCGGAATCGTAGAGCGACGCCGGGCCGGGCCGGAGGAAAGGAAGAGATGAATGGGGAGTGGGGGCTGGACCACGCCGAGCCAGGAGTTATTTAGCCTTATTTGGGGTAGACGGTTGTGGACAGTTGCGGACTGACCGGGTCTTATTTACTTGGTATTAACTGGCCCGCTTTTTCTAAATAACAATATATCAAAAAATGAAAAAAACGGCAGAAGGTTGGGACGGGCCGCCTTGACCCGCTTACAGCTCTGAGGTAAACAGTAGGATTTTGAAGTTTCCTGATTGAATCACATGCCCCTTAAAAGTTACAGAATTACAACACTACAAAATTACTTTAGGCCAATGAACGCTGGACAAAAAAAAAATCGAATTAATACAAACTTTACACGCACCAGGATATCCACGCCCTGTTTTTAGCTCTTGCCACTTTGATTTTTGTGATCTAAAATACGCACCGTCATAATTTTACCTGGCATTTGAGGTTGTTTATAAATTGAGGTAAAAATTTCCAGTGGTCCACATTGTGGTAGTGTTGTAAAAAGTTACTTTTACTTTTACTTAAAGTAATAAAAGTAATGGATTTTGGATTACTTTTACTTTTACTTTTACTCGACTTTTGAAAATTCAATTACTTTTACTTTTACTCTTACTCGACTTTTGAAATTTCAAATACTTTTACTTTTACTCTTACTCGGATTTTCTTCTGCAAATACTTAAATTAATTTAAGTAAAATTTAAGTAATTTTAATGGGTAGATTCCCTTAAAGGCTTGTTGTAAAGTGAATGACAAAAAATAATTTTTTAAGCCGCTAACACGCTAAAACCGTTTATTTTGCCAAAAAACTTATTAAAATGATAATTTATGCATAAAATTAGCAAAATAACTTTACAACAGAGCTCTGGAGCTCCAAAAAGCAGTGTTTTGGTCCGTTTCAAAATTACTTTTATTATACTTTTACTCTTACTTTTACTTAAAAAAATAGGTCTTACTTTTACTTTTACTTTACTTAAATAAAATTTTGACCATTACTTTTACTTTTACTTTACTTAAATTAAAAAATCACAAATTACTTTTACTCTTACTTTACTTAAATTAAAATTTTTCAAATTACTTTTACTTTTACTTAAAATAATCCAAAATCAATACTTTTTACAACACTACATTGTGGCACAGTGGCAGACTGTCTGCTCGTATACTTATGGTCCCTGGATCGAGTTCCATTGTGATAATTTTGATTGTTTGTTAATATTGATATGTAGTACTTCGTTGCGCAGTTAGTGCCGAGTAACATCGGCTTTGTGTATTCTGCTTTATGTTAAAAATAAAACAATAACTTTTTCATGGGTGGCACTGTGGCGTCACGGTGCTATTTAGCCCAGCCGCACCCGTGCCCGCACTATGTTAGAGAACAGGGTAAAATACAAAGTTCCCCACTTCTTCTTTTTATATTTTAACCCTCATATCTTCAACATTCATCATTCGATACTGTTAAGTCAAATATAAAAATAGGCTATTGGAAACAGAGAAAAATATATAAATCTTTCTTTTATTTTGTTTTTTGTTATTAATTCATTGATCAAAATTTTGATTTTGAATCATTTAAATGAAAAATTTTGGAATATACAATAAGAGATGGTTGTTTGTTAGCCGCGGAGTCAAAACAATTTCGTAATATCCTAGCAACAATTTCGCGCCACCCCGCAACCCGCCCCATCCCCCCTTTCTGGAAGGTTCCTCCAAAATATGTGACTTCCCCCCTAATGACCAATTAGACAAAAGAACGGTCGCCTTTACCTCCCCTTCCTTCCTCTGTCTAGCCCCTTATACACTACTATCCTCAAGCATAGATGCTAAGTCACCCAGATTTGGGGGAATCACCAAAAAAACCATATTTCTGTTTTTAATACTATCGAAACCTCCAAATTTTAAGTTATTTTAGTTTAATTTTTTTGTCTAACGACACTGTACATATTTTGTTTATATATATATATATATATAGTTTATTTAAACTAATTGGCTCATTACATAAAAAAACATTATCTTAACAAAGCATTATTCTTTAACACTCCATTTGTATATAACACGATTAACAGTGTTTTATACATACATAACAGGAATTATATAGTGTTTATTGGCTTAATATAAAATTTTCATATGTGCGCAAATATCGGGAACATTTGAGTACCTCTAACATTTAATTTCTGGATGAGCAACAATAACAATATAAATTAAATATTTTTGTCAAAATAAATACAGTGTTGTAGTTTTTACTTCTTAAACAATATAATTGGCTTATTTCTGTGCAAATTTAATTTAAAATGAAAGAATATATTATCTTCAAGAAGAAGGGCGATTTTTTTGATCCAAACATATATTTGACGGTCATCCTAGAGATGAAACGCAGATTTAGAGTAAGGGTGTAATTCAAATGTGTCCAAAAACTAAGGTTATGTAATCCAAAGGTGTCCAAGGGTTATAGCGGGGGGGGGGGTTAGGAGGTATGCTCTCACAACTAAATTGCCCCTTTTCCGCGTACGCTCCTTTTACCCCTCTAAATATATCCCTTACATAAATAAATATATCCCTTAAATTTGCGTCTGGAACTTATGGTTGAATTCCAGCAGTGTTTCCTCTACTGCATTTTTGTAATTTTTTTTTACTGAGGTTGGAAAACATTGTTTTTCTATTTAGAAAATAAGGCGATTACATAATTACTAGCCTGCTGCTCCATCTAACCATTATTTTGAAGCTTCGCCAATTTTTAATACTTATTAAGCGTTTAAAACACAAAAAATAAGTTCTGAAATGCTCATAAAACGACATTTAAAACGGTTTAGTTTATTTAAAAAAGAGTTCTGGAGCTCTCTGCTTTATTTAGCCAGAGCTCAAGAAACTAATATTTGTTGGTGAAGATCGTTGGTTGAAATAAAAACACTGAAACCAGTTTTGGCTGAAACTAACGATTTTTTTATTCGTACCAATGTTTTGCCTTTCTGCGGTGTTCACATTCTGATATTTAGCTTAGCCAAGTTAAATCTTGTATTTACCTGTTGCAACAATTACACAAAAAGAAAATGACAATAATTAGAATCGTTTGAACGTTATAAAAAGCAATATATGAAAATTTATAGGAATAAAATGAAAATTTATATATAAAATTGTTATAAAATGTATTAGAAAATATTAATATATTTTTTGTTTTGTACATAGGTAAGTATATGTTAGGTAAGTGCATGTGTATCTATAATTAAAAAAAACCTAAAACGTTCTCCATTTTAAACATATAAATTCTTACAATCACTTTCGATTTACTTTCAGAACGCTTATAATAGTTAAACTATTCGGCAGGTTTTAAGACCACGCCATTAATAAATCTATCATCATAAATATTTTATCGTTTATTTTATTTATATTGATCCACTTAATTTTTTAATAAATTTTTTCAACTATTTGTTTTAGTATAACAATAATATAAAATCCTACCTGCAAACAAAAAACTTTTTACAAACGTTTAAAAAATTTGATACAGTGTTTACTTTAAAATTTTAAAATTTAAAACACGATATATTTTTAAATTTGCTATTTTATTTAAATTTGTCATATTCCAATTCAATTTTATTGGTTTATACTAGTCCTTGGCTTTTTTCGATGATAAAAATATAGCATTAAATACGGAAAACTCGTCTTTTAGATGTGATTTTGTAAACGCACTTTTCAAAAGACAAGTTTTTCCTATTTTTCGAATAAAACAATCTATTGAAAACCTTTTTTATCTAAGCCTAAGCAAAAGCCAAAAATCAAGCAAAATTTTTATCATGGTAAACTTTTATTAAATTCTTTATTCAAAAAACTGAGTACCTAAGCCTAAGCAAAACCTAAAAATCAAGCAAAATTGTATTATGGTAAATTTGTATTTAATGATGCTTTTTAAACTGAAGAGTAAAAACTTTATTTTTTTCCTAAGCCTAAGCAAAACCCAAAAATCAAAAAAAAAAAATTCTCATTGGCGTGGAAACTTGCATTTTTGAAAGTACGTTTACAAAATTGCATAATTCCATTTATCATTCATTTAATGCATTTATTTATTTTCGGTTGTTTAAAATTATCGTGTTTAACACCGGTTTTGCAAACGTATTTCTAATATTTGAACTGTTTGGAGATTCATCTATTGGTTGGGACTTTCCACGTTGGGACTTTCCTCAGTTGGGACTTTGCCCGATACCCTTGCATGCAGATGCAGCAGCAGCAGAAGATCAGGGCGCGCATTCTGACGCGCGTTTAAAAGTTACCCCGGGTTAACTTTTTTTACGTGTTAAAAACGTGTTTTTTACGTGTTTTTACGTTTTACGTGTTAACTTTTTTTATTTATTAAAAAAAGGTTTTATTATTGAATTTCGAAATAGAAAGTGGCTGTCATTGCCCCCTAAGGTGTTGTGCTGCCCAAATTTTTAAAAGTTAAAAAATCGGTTAAAAATTTTTATACCCCAGCTCAGCTTATTTTTTATTTTACCTAGTTCAAAAAAATATTTGTTGTGTATTTATTAATTTATTATTTATTATTTATTAATAAATTGAAAGTAAAATGTTGTTGTTACCATGTTTTTATTGCAATGTTTTTGTTATAGCTTTAATCTGTTGTGTGACTATAGTGCCAAACAAAAGTTTGATGAAATTGGGTTTGTTTAATTGAAATAAACTGTAAAATCAGCTCAAAATGATTTGAGATATCAATTTCTGCAATAACTATATTATAATGTATATGCTAATATGTTGTGTTGATGTAGGCAATATCAGTTTTGTTAAAAAAAGTTTTTTTAATATTAAATTTTTTTTTTTGGACTTGGGGGATTTTTGGGGGAATTTTCAAAATTTGAAAGTTGTTTCTGGTTTTTGAACAAAGTTTTGGGGGAATTCAGGGGAATTTTTTTCTGATTTTGGGGGAATTGCTATTTTAAAACCTGGCAACCCTTGGGACTTTCCACGTTGGGACTTTCCTCAGTTGGGACTTTGCCCGATACCACTACACCAAGGACGTCTATAGTATAGTCTATAGTCTATATACGTCTATAGTCTAACTTTAGAAGTCCATGACTACACCTACTACACCGACCGACCTAAGCAACCTAAGCAAAACCCAGGGTTGCCAGGTTAGCCCCTTTGGGGCTATTTTTAGCCCCTTTTTTGGGCCGATAGCCCCTAAAATTTGAAAATAGCCCTTAGCCCCTTTTTTAGCCCCTTCTCCCAAAAATAGCCCCTTTTATGGCCCCTTTTTGGGTCAGCTTCAAAAATAAAAAAAACAACGAAAATTGTCCAAAATCTTTGAGAAAATGATCACTGCTGGTGATATTGTACACTTTTAAATGGTTGTTTAGTACTATTATTCATGCTGCTGCTGGAAATTCACTGTTTTTTTTTGTTTCAAAGATTTTTTTTTACTTTTTTTTTGTCTTTTCTAATCTTCGCTTCGCTTTCCTTCACTATCAGATATCGTTTCGCTCTGCGCAAAACTTCGCTTTATTTTTCCAATCTATTGATGTAATGGCTGTCTCAGTTTGTTAAATAAAATGTAACATTATCATTTTTGTTTAAATTCATTTATACAAATTTCCAATAATTATAAATTTAAAAGCAAGTGGCGGTTTTTTTTATTTTACAATTTGTTTCAAAAAATACAACATTAAATAATAAGAATAAAAATTTATCATAATAATTTTTAAGTTTTGCTAAGATCTTTCAGAATAACGTACATTTGGCTTTTGGGGAGGGGTAAAACCCACATCGACTGAGCGGACGGACGAAAATCAATGGGGTAAAACCCACACCGCCGGACCGCCAAAAACCGTTAATAACTCTAAAACTCTAACTTGTTATTTATTATTTTTTTGATGTTGCATTTTTTTTTAATTGTTTGTGATTTGTGGCATGAAAACTAACTTGTAATAATTAAAACAATATTTTAAATTTAATAGTGTTTTGCTGCTTAGAATTTGCAAGATTAAAAATTAATTAAAAATTTGTACCCCAGCAGCTTTTTTTAAAATTTTTACCCTAATGAAAAATTTATTGGTTTTATGTTTATTAAAAAATTGTTTTAGTATTAAATTAGAACCTATAGAGTGGCTGCGATCGGGGCAATCGCAGCTGTTAAGCTGTTATGCTGCCCAAAATTTTCAAATTTAAAAATTTTTTTTTTTTGGTTAAATTTTGGTTTTGGTTTTGGTTAAAATTTTGGTTAAATTAAAAAAAAATAGTTTATAAAAGAGTTCTTTAAATTTGAAATGTTCAATTTAAAAATGTGTTTTTATGCAATAAAAATATTTTTATTGTGTTTAATTGATTAATATTGAAGTTATAAGCATTTGAATTGCTTAAATACTGCTTTAAATAGTTTAAAAAACAATGAAATATGTGTGTAATCTATATTTTTGCCTTTATTTAACAAAAATCGATAGTTTTTAAAAATAGCCCCTTTTTACTCCAAAAATAGCCCCTTTTTTCAAATTTTGGCATTTTTCGACAATTTCGATAGCCCCTTTTGCCCCTTTTTGTCCGAAAAATAGCCCTTTTTTCATTTTTAGACCTGGCAACCCTGGCAAAACCTCAAAATCAAACAAAACATTAAATTTAGCTTGATTTTAAGGTTTTGCTTAGGTTGCTTAGGGAAATTTTTAGTAACAAGAGGACTTTCACCCCTCGGTCGGTCCGTCGGTGTAGTAGGTGTAGTAGGTGTGGTAGGTGTCTTTTAGTGCTTGCCATTTAAAACATTTTTTTGCAGCGGTCCGGTTTATTCTCGAGAGGCGCTCAAGAGGCTAACTTTATTCACCTTTATACTTGAAGAATGCCCAAGATGTTTCATTTGCTGATTGATTGATATATAAAATTCCGAAGATAACACTAGATAAATACAAAAAATTAAAACATGAAAGGTCTGGGAGTAGGTGTAGCGCCATTAGCTACAGGTGTTAGGACAGATATGGAGTGCCTTTTGGAAAAATTCGCTGCCCTGAACACTTTTCGTTTTGAGGAATTCCGAAAAATTTTTGTAGAAATGAATTTTTCAGCTATTTTTTTGGGAAAAACTATGGAGCTAGAATTGCGAGAAGTAAGAAAAACATTATGCTTGTTTATTTAATAATTACAATTTTAATTTATATGATTGTTAATGAGAAAATTTAAAACATTTCGAAAAAAATAGACATTAAATACTAACAATTTTGTATAAAAAAATTCCTCCTTTAACACCAAAACCAAAGATACAAAATGTTATTTTCACATAGGTTTAAGTTTAATTTTATAAAATCAAGCAACATTTTATTAATTGTAACAAGAAGGTTTATTGGTTACCGGAACTTTCGTCTTTTACATTTCTTGGTACAGTCAAACTCATCTGACCTTTTAAAAATATTTCAGCAAAAAATAATTGTCACCAGATTTTTTTACTACCAAACGGGTAGCATTTTATCAAAAATAATAAATAAGTATTAAAACCAAAAAAATTGGATTTGTCTGTTCCGCACCAAACCTGTGCACGATCTGGAAATGCCCCCTCCCGCTCTATTGGAGGATTTGTCCCGCCCCCGTTTTATGGTCCCCCCGCCAAAAAATGAAAAAGTACCCTAAAATTATGGCGCAATATTTGACCTATAATGACGCCATCATCGCGAATTTTTTGCAGTTTTTAGCTTATTTCATTTTAAGCCTATTTTAGCCTATTTTATTTCATTTTGTTTTTGCATTTTAAGCCATTTTAGACCTATTTTTACTTTATTTTCGCTTTTTTTGTCCTTTTTTCTTTTTCTTTTTTATCTTCTTTTTCTATTTCTCCCCTGCTTGCCCCCCGTTTTAAAAAGAATAAAAATAAAATCTTGAAAAAGTTGCCCCCCGTGACCCCCCGTTTTGGAATTGCCCCCCCCCCCTAATAAAACCCGGGGGGACAGTGCGCAGGTCTGGCCACACGCGCACCTTCTAAAATATTAAAACGACAAAACTGTTGGAAATAATTTGTTTACGTCTTAAATTATGTTTTTAAACAGTAGTGCTTAAATAAATTGTAAAAAAATCGTATTATAGTTTTGCGAAAAAGTGCTCATGATATCCTTGAATTACATTCTTCACTCAGAAGACGCCCGGAGACAAGTGGGTGGTGCGTATTTAATGTACGCGTTGTACAACTTGCAACCGAAACAGTACGCCATGAAAGTAAGCCTATGCTCGATTGTTTATTTATTTATTTATCATTATATATATATAACAAAACTATGAATCATAATCAATTCTGAGGCATTCTTCAAGTATAACCCACTCAATTACATAGACTAATTTAAGTATACAGCCGTATTCACGAAACCGGCGATGCCTTGCCGGCGTAATCGCGCCTGGCGTCGACGCCGGGCGTGTCATGAAAATATGCAATAATGGACGTGCGAGTTGTTTTTAAAATTTCGTAACACCAAATTTTCACAAAACAAACGAAAATTGTGCTTAATTTAATTGGAATAATGTACCATGTTAACGCGAAACAAATATTAAAGTAAATTTTAAAACAATTACATCATCATCTTATTCTCAAACAATTTTTGCCAGTCTGTCCATAAAAAAACGTTAATGACACGCCCGGCGTCGACGCCGGGCGCTATCACGCCGGCAAGGCCTCGCCGGTTTCGCAAATACAGCTGATAGACAAACTAACAGTTTAAATCCCTTATTTTTCATGTAAATTATCGTGAAAATACTTAATAAATAACCTAATCGTGGACTGTAGACCCTAGTTTTCCTAAGCAACTTAAGCAAAACCTCAAAATCAAGCTAAATTTAAACTTTAGTTTGATTTTAAGGTTTTGCTCAGGCTGCTTAGGGAAACTAAGGTCTACACTCCACGATTCAGGTTGCTCATGAGTTTTATCATGACAAAATTTTTTAGTTTACGTGATTTTCTTAAGATTTATCAAAAAAAAACTATTTTATTTTAATTAATTGTATTTGAAAAATAACGGATTTAAACTGTTAGTTCGTCTATACTTAAGGTAACCATGTAATTAAGTGCGTTATACTTAAAGAATTCCCAATTCTGTGTTATAATCATTTCATTAAATATTATATTTCAACGAAATCAAATTTGCGACTTAATTGACCTTCCGTCAACACTAACATCTATTGAAACAAAACTAACTACTGCTAACATAATTATTTGAAATGATTCTGAAGGCTCATTAAGAACTTTTACAGACCTATGCACGGTTTGGAAATGCCCCCCGCTTTATTGGAAAATTTTCCTTGGAAAATTTATTGGAAAATGGAGAAAATTTTAAGTACTTTTTTATACTAAATTGTCTACCAAAAACGTGAATTTTTTACACAAATTTATGTTTTTACACCCTTTTTATACCTGAATATCGCTTTTTATTCAATAAAAAGTAGTATTATCTTATAAAAAACTATTATTAAACCTTTAATGGTTTAAAAGTATTTTGCTTCGGAAATTGAACCCCACCTGACCCCCCTCTAGGTTTCAAAATCTTCCACCCTGGGTCGACCCCCCCCCTAGAAAGCTAGGGGGGTTCGACCCCCTCCCCTAGGACCCCCCTCCTAGATTTTGAAATGTCATTTACTCGGGGTAAACACCCCCCCCCCTCTCTGGCTTTTTGACCGTGTTCATCTATTGAAACAATCGAGCGCTGAGCGCAGCGAAGATTTTAAAAAAATACTTTCTGTACCGATAAAAATTTTAAAAAAATTCTTTCTGTACCCCCAACCTTTTACCCTTGCCGACTCGAAAAAAGGGGGTTTAGTTAAACCCCCTGGTTACGCGTACGCCCATGCACAATACATAAGTAAGGTCGTCCAGGGTGAAGTAAAGACTGAGTGAAACAGAATTTAAAGGGAAAAAATAAAATCTTAAAAGCTTATTTTTGTCTTGTTGTTTTTTTTAGTTTTTTTGTCGTTATTTAAAGTAATTGGTGATGAGAAATTAACCTGAGCCATCTTTTCCTTAAAATTTTATGGGGTAGCGAAATTTATGCTATTTTACACTTATTTTTATTTGAATTTAATTTTTTGCCCTTTTTTCCTTGTTTTTTTTCTTTTTTTTCGCTTTTTTCACATTTTGTTTTGAAAAAAATGCTCCACCCCCGTTAAACTTCCGGGTAATGGGGAGGGAGGCAGGTCTGCCTTAAATTGTTGGTTTCATTAAAAATTAATTCAATCCAGAACTGAATGTGAACAATATTAAAGCAATAATTTATTACAATACTAGGCCGAGACCTTTATCGAAAAAACGCTATAATCGAGATTCTTAAACCTATTCTACTATAATATTAAATTGACTAGATTCGCATAACTCCCTCTCAGTACTCGGAGCTCAGTCGGTTCATGTGCGAAGACCTGAAGCCCAACGGACATTTCGACACACTCTACGTGCTTTACGCCCTCATCCAGGAGCAAGCCTTCCACATCTGTGCATTTCCGGACGAAGTGAGTTTTTAAGAGGCAACATGGTGTTTGATTTGAAAATATAGGTTTTAATCGCTAAACAAATCCGAGATGAGACATTTCTGAAACTCCTGAAACTTTAACAATTTGTTGATTGTTTTATTTAAATTATAATTAAGTTAAAAAATGATTGTTTTATGAAACAAAAACGTTTATTACTTTTACAATAATCAGAATAAGGTTTTCTTTCACCACGAGTTTTTTATATTTGTTTGTTTTTTGTGCAAACATTGAACTCTTAATATAAGCACCCATATGCTCGCCAAATTCAGCTAAAAAATATTCATGGTCTGAAATATTCAATTGAAACTGCTGGCTTTAATTACAATGTGTAGAAATCTGCATACTGCATCAGACTTGTGCACGGTCTGCACCCCCACCCGCATTATTGGAGGATTTGCCCCATCCCTCCAGTTTTATTGCCCCCACCCGCCCAAAAATAAAAATGTACCCAAAAACTATCTTTCTCCCCTGCTTGCCCTCCCCCGCCGTTTTATTGCCCCCCCCCCCGTTTCAAAAAAGTTGCTTCCCCACGGCCCCGTGCCCCCCATTTTGGATTTGCCCCACCAATAAAACCCCTGATGGGGACTGCACAGGTTTGCTGCATTAATAACAAAACTCTTAAATGAATACGATTACACCAACCAATGGATGTAAAATTTCTTCAAATTGATTTGTAAAATTTAAAAATTAAAATAAAGGTACTTTTTGACCCAAAATTATCGTTTTACCCCATTGTTCTGTCAAAATAAAAAAAGCACTGTGCGGGTAAACTGCATCTTAAAAACCAACGTTGTTGTAATAATGACGCGTTTAAAATCCGAGTTTAAAACATAATACTCTTTGCCATGTTCTAATAACATTTTTTTAATATAAACGTTTTTTTATTAAAATTGATATTTTTTCGTTTCTCCGGTGTATGCTAGCATAAAGGTTTGTAATAAATGTACAGAATGTATCAAACGCTTGTTCATATAAAAGTAATTGCATTTTATCGAGTCCTTAAAATTAAGGTACCGAGTTCTTTTTTTATCAATTTCAATTAATTTTGGTTTTGCATATATTTTTTAAATATTTCTAACGCTTCCAGACTTGTGGCTTTTTGAAGAAAAAAAAACAAATAGGGCTTTTAGAGCATTCTGTATTTTGAACAATTTCTACTTCGATACGTAAATTTTTGTTATTAAAATATACCAAAATATGGGCTATCTTAAACTTATTTTGACGCCTTGATTGCAATTCAAAGTATTTGCCGAGAAAGCCAAACGACAGGGGGATAAAAAATGGCACGAACCTCATGATGTCCACCACCTTTTTAACTGCACCAAAAATCCTACCACATTAAAAAAAGAAGACCTATGGCTCCAACCATAGGTACATACATACATGGGCAAGTTGGTCCGGAGTGGGGGGGGGGGGTTAAACCCCAAATTAGAGGGGGGGTTAAAATCCGAGAAACGCAAAATACCCATACCGTTTTTTTTTCTGGAGTGCATTTTGCCCGTAGCCCATATCGTTTTTCGATTTTAAAGGAAAAATAGGTAAAAAATGCTAATTTTAGGTCAAAAAGCCCTTTGTATAGCATTTTTGAGCTTTTTATTGCTTAAAACATTCATATTGACCTCAAAACTTAAGTTTGGAGGCAGTTAGAAGTCATTTTAAAGACTTTTTTCTTCATTTTTCCAAAATTGGGGGGGTTAACCTTTTCTCCCCCCCCCCACTTCTGAGTGGGGGGGGTTAAACTCCCCTTCTCAGAATTTGGGGAGATTAACCCCCCAACCCCCTCCCCGTGCCCATGTATGGCTCCAACCCGCAAAGGCAGCAGCATTTCTGGAGAAAATCACCAGAAGGAAACTGGCTATGCAATCAAAAAAAAACAAGGGAAACCTGGGTTTTTTTACACGTATTGTTTTTTATAGCTTTAGGTTTATCTAAAAACTGACTGTAGTAATCGATGAGTAGGTATTGATTGTAATTGTGTAACCGTTTTAGCACAATCCGCTCAACTTCAGAAAGTACGACAACGAGGAGGACACTTCCACTGCAAGCTCCCAACAGAACGTCATCAAGGCCGACCGCGGCTACGTACAGCGAACAGTGCAGCAGAGCATCGTAGCGGTAAGAAAACTTAAAAAGAACTAAAAAGTTGGCACAAAAATAATGTATGATAAGTTAGCAAGCATAAAAAAACTTTATGAATATATAGATTTTAATTTTAGTTTATGCACTTAATTTTTAACAAAATCAACCTTTTTGTTCACGAAATAATGCTCGCCTAAAATATTTTTTCAGATCAAATCTTTTTCGTACAAACTATTGAATTTAAAACAAATATTAAATTAAGTAAAAATATTTTTTATCGAACTTAACCATGCCCAGTTTATTATTTGTAGTGTTAGTGTATATAAAACAATAACTGTTGATTAAAAGTGGGATTATTCGGCAGGATATAAACGACGTGCATGAGAAATACGTTGAATACAAAAAGATGCTTTGCGGTGGGAAACCGTCCCCGGCTTTGTCAATCGTGATGGATAGTCCGGCTGAATTTATAACAGCGTAAGTTAAGTTAAAATTAAACCAATTAATTCTTATTTACCGACTGTTTTTGCGATTATTTTTGATTAAATGAAAATTCCCTCCGTAATTCAACAAAACATGACAAATAACAAACCAAATCATTATGCGTCAAAAGGAGTTATTTTTCGCGGACACTAATTTCACAGAAATTACTATTCAAAACCCTTTGGTTTAGCTAAATAAGATAAAAAATTGAGCACTCAGTGGAAGTAATGTAACACCGACGGGAGTACAGAAAAAAGTGAGGGTGTTTTTACATAGTAAAACCTTTTACCATTTTCCCATTTACCTTGGCAGTTATTTTTTATTGTAATAAACAATTTTTACTTATTTAAAATCTTCAGAATTGCTGAAGAGTGCGACGAAAAAATGAACAGAAGATTGAATCCGAAAATACATAAGCCAATCAGAAGCCCAGTAAAAGTAAGAATGTTTTGTCCTTTTTGATTTTGTTGGGTTTGCTTTTTTGTACCGAAAAAAATTAATTATTGTACTTTATCTTGTTATTCATGATGATGATAAACATAATATAAAATCTAAATGCCAAGTGTAGTTAATAATATTAATTAGTAGTGATGCAGTTGCAAACCTGTGCAGTGTGCACGGTTTAAAAATGCCCCCTCCCCCCTTTATTGGAGGATTTTCCACCCCCCGTTTTATTGCCCCCTCCCCTCCAGGAAAAATAAAAAAGTACCCAAAAATTATGACGCCATTTTTTACCTATTATGACGCCATCATTGCGAAATTTTTGCACAGTTTTTAGCCTATTTCAATACATTTTGAGCTATTTTAGACCTATTTTCCCTTTTTTCGCTTTTTTTGTCCCTTTTTTCCCTTTTCCCTTTTTTTTCTCCTTTTTTCTCTTTTTTTTTCTTTCCCCGCTGCTTGCCCCTCCCGTTTTAAAAAAGTTGCCCCCCGTGCCCCCCCCCCGTTTTGAATTTGCCCCCCCCGTTTAAACCCCCCGGGAGGGGGGCAGTGCACAGGTCTAGTGATGAGCAGTGCGGATTTTGGATGTTCCAGACAAAATTTCGAGTTCCGGTTCCTAATCCGGATTTCTGGAAAATCTCAATTCCGGTTCTGGGGGTTTCGCAGTTTTGCCCATCACTATTATTTAGTATAGACTAATTCTGAATAAGCGTATTTTACTGTACGAGAGAGGGTACAAAAAGAAAAAAATGAAATTTGAAAAAATTTTTAGTTTTTTTAGTTTCTTAAGTTTAAACCTATACTTTATAAAAATTGCTACACGATGATATGTTTTACTACGTTGAAGTGCTTTAATATATCAGTTTGTGCTAAATAAATTTTGTTTTTTTAATGAAACGTCACAATAGTTAGAAATCATCACTAAAGTAGTATTTTCGTGAAAAATGATTTTTAATTAGTAAAAATAAAATTGAAATTTGTGCTTTGAAACTGATTTTAAACCTACATAGTTTTTTCAATGTTTTGGTCGTAAAAATATTCAAAATTTAAAAATTAATTTTAAAAAGTCCATTCCAAACTTTTAAATACAGGCATTTTCTGTAATTGAAACATTAAAAAAAACTGGAAACCAGGCGCGCCAGCAGCGCCGTACCTACGAAGCGGCAAAAAACTAAAAATCCCCAAAAACTGTTTTTGCTTTTGTAATATTAAAAAAGTATTTAAGAAATTTTGAGGAGAAGGGGTCGAGATTTTGAACCAATAAATATTTGAAATATTTTAAACCGTAAAATGTACTAGTCGCTCTCTGTTTCTCAATTTTCCCCCTACATATGATTGGCGCTAGTAGTTATTGTACCCTCTTCCTAACACTAAAAAACTCTTATTTAGAACTAGTCTATGCAAATCTGGCATACTTTTTTGTGTTTTGCTTTGCTAATCATATTTAGTAATTCAATTAAAAAACTTTAGTAACTTGCCTTGTCGCTATAATTTTTATTTTGTTTAAATTTGTTTTGTTGCTGCGTAAGGAAAAAATATTTCAGAATCGCAGAGAGGCGGTGAAGGATAAAGCCTACAGCGGTTTAGCTAAGCAAGTGAGGCACAGAAGACACCGCCAGGATCATTATCTGAACTATGCAGAAAAATCTTCTGGTAAAACGCATTCTGAGCAGTTACGATTAATGATGGAACTTTGGGGGTTCTAAATGCAATCTTTGAAACTTAAACCTAATCTAAACCCAACCGAATTTTTTATTTATGGCTCCTCGCCAAATAAATTTATTATTTTACATTTTTTACTCTTCATTTGAATTTTGGATTTAGGCCTTAGACAGGCATACCGAACAAGCTGTTTGAGGGGTTATATCCTCAAATTCAAAGAGGAAGAAGAAGGTTTTGAAAACATTGTAGAAAATTATGTATAAAATGATTTCTAGTGAGTTAGCTTAGGTTTTGACAGCCAGATTACACTAATTTTAAACTCCCGTAGGTAAGCAGAGGGGAAGGTTTGGCTCCTGGAATGGGATTAGAGTTATACCCCCAAAAAATACCGAAACTGCCGACACTTTTAAAATTTAGAAATATTTAAGACACCTCTCAACCTAAAAAGAGTTATACCCCCAAAAATACCGAAACTGCCGACACTTTTAAATATTTAAGACACCTCTCAACCTAAAATTTAAGGGGTTTCGGTACTACTAAAAAAGCAAAAACATTTCAGTACCAAACCAAAAGGTTTCATTAAAACGTTTTCATTCCTATCGTTTTCACAAAAATTCGCTACGTTCCTGTAATGACATTTTTAACTATTTTGTAATTGTGAATATAGAAGAAACGAAAAACCAGATATGTTAATGTAAAAAGTAGTAAATAATAAATAAAAAATGGTCTTATTTTCGTCATAATTTTTGTGTTTTAGTGACAGTAGGTTATAACTTATGTTCATAAACTTTAGTGTTGCTGAAACATCAACAGAGTTGGGGTATTAAATAAGTTTTTTTATTATAGATGAAGAATCAGACGATGAGGCTCGCTACGACGGCGGAATTAGCATAATGGACAAAGAGGAAGAGGACGTGAAGGATTCGGACGAGATGGAGTCCCCTATCCTGGTTAAAAGAAAACGAAAGCTCAACCGCGACAAAGGCGTAAGTGAAATTTAGTTTTCTTGGAAAAAATTTTGTAAAATGGTTAAAAAAAACTTTCACACTTTAAAACGCTTTTTGTTGCTTTGTGAATTTAACACGTCGATAGGTAAAAACCATTGTCATAGATTCCATGTGTTTTTCTGATTTTTTTTAGTTTATCGGAATTACGAAATAAAATTAAAATTTTATAGAAATGCTTAGAAATTGGGAGAAAATTTTAAATATTTGAGTTTTGTTTTGTATTATATTCATGTTCGTAGCGTTGCTAATCGAAAGCACGGAGAAAGAAAGTTCCATTTTTTTGCACTTTACAGCTTTAACTAGATGCATAACAAAAGTCTATAGGTATTCAGAGAGCCCACTTCTGTTCTAGCTTTCAAGAAACCTTTACCCAGCAACATATAGCCACTTCCACTTTTGTG
The DNA here is from genome assembly GCA_030248175.1 of Microlaimidae sp. YZB2_3. Lineage (NCBI taxonomy): Eukaryota > Metazoa > Nematoda > Chromadorea > Desmodorida > Microlaimidae > Microlaimidae sp. YZB2_3. The sequence goes on from JASAMX010012093.1 coordinate 30,454, forward strand.
ATCGTGAGCCCGACCTTGCTCACGTTTGAACAAAAAAAAATCATTTAATGATGTCTGGGATAAGGGACCATTTAAAAACTCAAGAAAGTAAAAATTTTGGCAAAGGTGTGCAGGGTGGTTAAAAGTTAGATCCCACCAAAAAAATCTCGAAACTTCCCACACATTCCTTCATACGTTCTAAAATTTTGAGGTACCGTACCTTGATAGCCCTCCCCTCTTTAATTTGGGGGGTCCCAAATTGGGGTGGTTGCAATAATGTGTTTCAATTTTAAAAGTATTGAGTGCTGAAGGTGTTAAAGGCTTTTGTGAAATCCCGCGCTGCGACTATTATTACATGTAGGGGTTTATTTTGTTAATATCAGGTGGTTGATGCATTGTGTTAGGTATAGGAAAACAATTTAGTGATGGAGTGATTTGATTTAAATCGGTGTTGTTTGGTTATTTATTGATGAAAATGATCGAGTGAGACTGAATGAATTAGTACCTCAACAATTTTTTTAGCTGGGTATAGTAGAGATAATGGGCTGTAAGCATAGGTGGGCAGCCTCCCGGATATTTTTTTTGGGGGAAGGCGTATGCCCGACCCCCAAAATTTGGGGGGGGGGTGTCCCAAAAAATTTTTTTGGGTATACCTCAAGTACCCCATTTTTAGCGTTTTTAGTACTGGGATCCCCCTAATTTTAGAGCGGAGGGAGTTTAATTTTGCGTTCGCTGGTTTTTGATTTTACCATTTGATTCAAAATTGTATCGGACTGTTCACTGGGTTTCCGGAAATTTCGTCTTCTACATCTCGTCTTTTAACATCTGGTCTTCTACATCTCGTCTTTCAACATCTGGTCTTCTACATCTCGTCTTCGGAAAACACGTCTTTTGGATGCGATTTTGTAAACGCACTTTTCAAAAGACAAGTTTTTCCTATTTTTTAACTTAAACAATACATTAAAAACTTTTTTACATAAGCCTAAGCAAAAGCCAAAAATCAAGCAAAATTTTGATCATGATAAACTTTTATTAAAATGATTTATTCAAAAAACTGAGAACCTAAGTCTAAGCAAAACCTAAAAATCAAGCAAAACTTTATCATGGTAAATTTGTATTTAATAATGCTTTTTGAACTGAAGAGTAATACCTTATTTTTTTCCTAAGCCTAAGCAAAACCCAAAAATCAAAATAAAATTTTTAACATTGTGGTCGAAACTCACATTTTTGAAAGTACGTTTACAAAATCGCATCCAAAAGACTAGTTTTCCGAAGACAAGATGTTTAAAAGTCGAGTTTTCCGAAGACGAGATGTAGAAGACGAGATGTTGAAAGACGAGATGTAGAAGACGAAATTTCCGGACACCGTTCACTGTTGTTATTAAAACTATAATCTTATATTTTTATATGTCGAGTCGATTGTGTTTATTTGTTATCAGCAAATCAAACCTAGCTGACCTCGTTGATTTGCAAATTAAATCGACTATTTAACAACAAAATCAGTTAAAGTTTTCAGTAAAAATGGTTAAATAATAAAGATTAAATACCATATTTTAACAATTAATTTTCAGATTACTCAATTTTGAATAAAAATTCAATTTTTTAAAGGGTAAAAGTTGAACAGTTTTTGTATATTTTCTGAAAAGGTAAAAATTAAAAAGATTTATGCGCTCTAATTTGTTTTTGTTTTAAATGCGTTATTACTGCAAAATTTTAATTGGTCCGCTTATGTCTCCGTCTCTTTATAAATTTACGTGGTCACGGTCAGCCAGATATATCTTAACCATAATTCTATTCAAAATGGTTTTTATTTAGTATTATAAGCTTTATTTTACGCATACTATGTTTTCCATTTAAAATGATTTTATGATAAAAATATTGATTATAAACCTCCACTTAAATAGTGTGTTTTTCGTTTTATCTTTACTTACACACATTTTAGAATCTAAAAAATGTCATAAAACTAATAAAAAAAATGCTCCAGAGCTCCGCCCTAAAAATGCGCAATTTAAATCTTTTTTGCACTTGAAATATTATTTAATTATTTTATTTACATTTTCACGTCTATTTTCACGTTTATTTTTATCTCACAAGAGCTCCACAAAACCGCACTAATACTCCTAATATTATTACAAATTTAATAAATTTCAAGAAATAAGCTTATAAATTACAAAAATCCTCATTTAAATTTGCAGAAAAATGGTTAATCTTTTACGTTTTTAAAGATTTAAGTGACATAGTGTATAACTTGCACTGGTTTAACGTTCGAATCACTTTAATTCAAAGCCTAACGAACGCAAAATTAATCTTAGTTTCATTTCCTTGGCTGACCAATCAGGAAAGACCACTCTCCGGGAGAAAGAAATTTCCTTGGATGCGGGTATAAGAAAAAGCGTTTAGCGTCCCGGGTACCCCCGAATTTCAGGGGTGCGCGGCGCATTGCGCAATGCGTCCGCCGGGGGGGGGGGGTTTGGGGGGTGTCCCTCCAGCTGTCGAAGGCGAAATTTTTTGATTTAGAATTAGAAACGAGCAAACATGAGGCTTCAAAATATCTATTTACATTAAATTAAAGGCGGGTATTCAGGCAGAATCCATTTTTAGCATACCCCAAGAAAGGAGGTAGGGGGAAGCAGGGGTCATCATGGAGTTACCTTCCCTTTTACCTCCCCCCACCCCTGAATCCACCTTGCCCTTCCTAAATTTTTACCCCGACCATCCAGAAAGGGGGGACATGGCCCCCCTGGCACAAGGCCTGTCCGCTCTCCCAAAAACAAAAACAAACCAACCACTACACACCAACACGTACATAACTTCAAAAAACAACACTCCACTTACACAGGACTACAAACACTTTACACTCACATAGCAGCAGGTTTCAACAAACCAAAACCACCACACCGCACAGTTGTTGTAGCACTGGACATGTCCAAAGCTTTTGACACTGTCAATCACCACACACTCATGCACAAGCTACCACAAACACAAGTACCAACAACAATCACAAAATTTATAAACAATTACATCAAATGTGGGGCTTTTTAACCGCAGGGTCTCAGCTCTTTGGCATATTAGATTCCATTCCAATGTGCCGAGGATTAAGCTGGCCTCTGTCTCGAGAATAGAGGAGATTCTCGTCCGTCTTGTCTCGTCAGCAGTTTCTTGGGTATGCTTTACAGCGCACTGATCAGAAGCCAAAGAACCCCACGGGCTGGGATTATATTTTAGATCCAGGCACAAGACAGAATTACTGGTATGAAGTGGAACAACATCTAGTCATGTGGTTGGATTTTGAATGCAGTATGCTAAGGAAATTAACTTATCAAATACTCTAAAATAAATTCAATAAACCTATCAAATAAACTATCCAATACAACTAATATGAACAAAAAATAATCAAAAATAAATATCCAATTCAATTCAACTAATATAAAAAAGAAAACAATCACCAATTGTGAAAAAGAATCATCAATTGTTAATCACCAATCAAACAATCATCAATTGTGAAACAATTGTTAATATAAAAAAGAAAACAAGCACCACATAAAGAAATCTTATCACCTTAATTGTGAAAATGAATAAAATCAATCAGTCCTTTTAAGCAAAACAGATTGAAAGAACACAAATCGAAAAAACACAAGTCAACTACAAGAAAGTGTTGTATTTTAGAAGACACATCATTGCCTATTAGGTTAAAATGAAATTGAATAAATATATCAAATAAAATATCCCATTCAACTAATATGAAAAACAAAAAAATCACAAATAAATATTCAATCGAACCAATATGAAAAACAAAACAATCACCAATTGCACCATTAAAGAAATCTTATCATCTTAACTGTTAAAATAAATTAAATCAATTCATTCCTTTAAAAAATACTAATTAAAAGAACACAATTCTACTACAAGGAAGTTTTGGATTTTGGAACATGCGTCAATGCATATTAGAATAAAATGAAATTTGGAATTAAAATTTTAAAAACTTATCAAAATATCAATTTCAAAAATCAGTAATACTTTACACAAAATGGTGTCATGTTAAAGTTCAATTGACATGGAAAAGAATCTTGTAAACAGAAACTTCTATATTCAACACCAGCGCAATGTCAAAATGGTATTCAAATTCTCCTAGAAATCAGGTCAGGAAAATATGGATTATAGATATAAAAGTTTCTTACTTCTGCATTTCAAAATTTAAAACCATGCCTATTTCGAGTTCCCTTCTTACAGGTAATTTTCATTGAGTTTAAATATAATCCCAGTAAATCTTGGGCCTCTAGGTAAGCGCCTTTAGCTATAGTTATTTATGCAGGGGGATCTTGTTATAATCAAGTTTTATTACACATATTACATATTCTAAATATATTTACACATATTGTTTTAACCAAAAGAAACACTTACACACACATTGACACATACAAGGCAATCACTCAACCAATAATCGAGTATGCCAGCACAGTCTGGGGCCTCACAACATCAAACACACAAATCAACAAACTGCAAAAAATAAAAACACTGCTCTCAGGGTGGCAACAGGGCGCACCACAGACACATCATACATACAGAGGCTAAAGTCCTCCCAATAGCAACACACATTCAACTCCACACAAAACAAGCAAAAATGGCAGGCATGTACACAAACAATCCACTTAACTACTTAACACAACAACCTGCACCCAGCAGGCTCAAAAAGCAAACAATCTTTCACAACAACAACTTCACAACAAACATTCCAACAGACATACACAACAAAACATACAATGCACTAAAACAACAAATCCACACAAACACAGTCACAAATCACATTAACAACACTCCAATAAATCCAATACTTCAAATAAAAGCGCCAGCAATAAGCAATGAGGAAGAAATCTTCCTCGCGGGGTCAGGAGAACCCTCGCCTAACTCAGGGCAAAGAAATCTCCTTTCCTCCACTCTTGCCTACACAAAATCAATCCCACACAATACACATGACCAACTGCCCGCTATGCAAAACACACACAACACAACATCTTTTTGCATGCACCCACATTAACACGACCTTGGAACCAGAGGACCTTTGGGCGAATCCGGCAGCAGTTGCAGATCTCCTACAATAGTGGGAAGAGAAGGTGAGCAAGGCAAGCAACAACAACAGCAAGGCAAGCAGTGTGCCGGATGGAAAAGACCAGGGTTGAACAAAAATCTGGCCATTGGCAAAAGACAACAACAACAATGTTTTTCCTGGCTTTGGAAGTGGGATGATGAAACATTTTTTCCATATTGTTAAGATTTGGCTGGTTTTTAGATAAAAGTAACTAAGTCAGTAAGGTATTTTAAGCCGTTTAGACCAAAATTTTTGAGTTTTGCAAAAATTGAAAATTCAGACAAATCAGAAGAGCGCGAAAAGAATCCCCCTCCCCAAAGTTGAAGAGTTTTTCCCAACATCAATACCAATGTTGACAACCTTTAACCTCAACGCTAGAGTGTTCATCCATTCAGGAGTTGGCAGTTTTGAGATTTATAGGGGTATAAACCTCTCAACCTTTCTCTCCCCCATCTTCACCCCTTGCCCTCCTATGCCCCCCACAAAAAAAAAAAATTTAGAGGCTGCTTCTGCTACCTATAGATGAATTCATGGTTTTTCTCTCCTAAAAGCAACGCTGGTGATTAAATAAAACTAAATTTTAGCAGAAAAGAAAAATGGGGCGACCAAAGAAAAATGATGAAAAAACAAAAATCAGAAAAAACAAAGCAGCAAAAAGGTTGTTGAAGAAAGCAGAGAAGGATCTGAAGAAAACAAGCGAGGAACTTCAATCAGCCAGCCTTGTGGATTCCCCCGACGGTTTGTAACATGATTGCTTTTGCTTGGCTATTTATTATTAAGATTATAGTTTTTGTTTAAATAACAGGTAAAATAAAAGACTGAGTGACAGTAAAATTCGTGAAATATTCTGGTTTTTGATAGTTTTTTTTAATTTTTAATGGTGATAGGTGGGTTGGACGTGGACAAATAATTGGTCAAACAATTGAAAAATGCCAAATATACATTAAAAAATTTAATTTTTAGTTTTGCTTCAAAAATAGTCTGGTTGTACAAGGGCGTAGCCAGGGGGGTTATGAGGGTTGAAACCCCCATCCCTTTTGGGCTGGGGGAGGTAAAAATTTGGGAGTCCGAAGAGAACAATTTTAAAAAATTTTCTCGCGCTTCGCTGCGCTCAGCACTTGATATTTATATACCTTGTTGCAACTTTTAAGTGATGTTTCTAATGAATTTCAAAGACAATTTTAAATAATTTTTTCGTGCTGTCGCACGATTTTTAATGCTATACCTTTTAAACCTAAAATTTGTTAAACCTAAAGTTTAACTTAAAAAACAATGCCAATAACAACGAAAAAAATCACTTAGCGCGAAGCGCAAAAAAGTTTACCCTTAATGTCTTGCGGTGTTTTAAAAATTTGGAGTACAGTACATTCCCCCCCCTCCTTTCAAAAAATTTGTATGGAGTGCAACCCTCCCCTGTTCGAAATCCTGGCTACGCCCCTGGGGTTGTGTATGTTTTAATTACGAACAGAAGGGAAAGGGGTGGGGAGTTATTTTATACTCTATCATATCAAAAAACTCCAGAAACACTTTCCCTACAAAATTCGGGTGCACCTCTCTTGCCCACAGTTTTTTTTAATGTTAAAAATAAGACTTCCTATCTATAATATAAAATTAAATTATAGGTGGGTAGCCTTCAGACTTTTGTGATGGAAGGTGTTATACTTGAAAATAAAACTTTTTTTAATTTATACTTGAAAACCATTTTTTTGAATTTATATTATTATTTACTTAAAAATAACGACTTTATTTTATTTGCAAAAGCACACTCAGATTTCATAGCGCAAGATTATTGTATTTACATGTCATATTTGCCAACTTTTTTTAATTAAAATTGTAAATATTTTTAAAATTTTGCCTTATTTTGAACTTTTAGCTGACTCTTCGTCCAGTCAAAAAAAACAAAAAGATGGAAGTGTGATTACTGGGACAAGACCAAAGATATCCGCCACAATTACACTGTCCGACGAAAGTCCGCCCAAGAAAAAATGTAATTTTATATGATTTAAATTATTTAAAGATTTTTTTAATTTAAATGAACATTTAAGAATAATAATAGAAAATAGCGTTTTTGTCATATTTGCAAAAATATTAAAATGCTTGGATTAACAAGTGTTTGCAATAATATAAATAAAAAATGCTCTAAGAACAGCATAAAAAGGAGCAATTTCTTCCCAGGCGTATTTTTAGACAGAAAAATGTGGGTGGACTAGTGTGAGGTGGACATGGTTGGACTATAAGAAATAAGCATCTGGTTTTTGCAGTTGCTTACTAACAGGGACGTAACCAGGGGCAGGGGCTCGTCCCCCCCCCTCAAAACGGTAGGTCAGGAGGAAAAATAAGCATAGTGGTTGGGCGAGGAAGGCGGCCGCCCCGCCCTCCCGAAATGGTTCCAATCATAGATGTTTTTGGTCGGGTCCGCTAGGGGGGGGGGTCCACCCCCGGGTGGAAGGCCAAAATTTTTTAGGGGGGGGGTCCAGGAGGGTCCGGACCCCCCTGGCTTTTTAGGGGGGGGTCGACCCCGGGTGCGAGATTTCAAATTTAGGGGGGGTCAGGGGGGTCCAATTTTTCAGCAAAATTTTTTAAACTCAATAATTTAAGTGTTTTTAGGTCTAATATTGAATTTTATGTATTAAAACAGCCTATTTAGGCCTAAAAAGTGTATTTAAACACTGTTTTTAACTAAAAACCTGTGTTTTTGACAGTAAATAAAATATATATACTTCCAAATTGGTCGGGAGGGGGGGGGGGGGGAGGGGGGTCCAGCCTTCCAGGGGGGGGGTAGGTCGGACCGCTCTCGAGCTTGGGGGGGGGGAGGGGGGGGCCCCCCTGGATTTTTTCCAGGGGGGGGGGGGTCCAAAATTTTGGCTCTAGGGGGGGGGTGCACCCCTCTGTCCCCCCCCCCAAAAACATCTATGGTTCCAATATGGTAAAATTTGGGAGTTTTCAGAGGCTAAAAATTAAAAATTTTCTAGGGCTTCGCTAATTGCTCGGCGCCAAACTGCAAAAAAAAAAATTCCGCTTTACAGAGCTAAGCGGTCACGTTCAACATCAAGCAAAACAAACAATCATATTATTTGATTAATTTGTGTATAAACAAATTAAAGAACTGTCGATAAAACGTTTATTGAATGCATTTAAAACGTGACGTTTCGATTGTTACAAACAATCATCATCAGACGAATAAAACACTAAAACAAAAATTATAAGTTTTAAACTAAAGAAATATAAAGAAATCAATATGAAGAAAGAAATATACAGTACACATACTTATATATTAAAGCTTTTATAATATACTAAAAATATGAAAAATTTGGTTAATACGTGAAACATAATTTAAACAAAGTGCTTTTTTTGTTTTAATAAATTTTTTTAAAGCAAAACTTAATTGTTTAATTACATATTTCTTAAATATATAAAAAAGCAACCTAAACATTACACATAAAACGCTTTAATTTGTGTATATATTTCTCCCCCTTTTAAATTTCCAGCCGTCTATAGCAATGGCTCTGTAATTTTTTTTATAATATAGGTACCCCAAAAACTAGGACATGCTGCTCATCAGCTTTGGTTTACAGTGTGGGTGTAGCCAGAGGATCTAAAAGGTCTTTATATTCCCTTTTTTGTGAATTCCAGGCTCTTTCAATGTCTGCTAATGGAATTTTTTACTAAAAAACATGTTTTTATTGTTTAAAACATTAGATAATACGTTATTAGGTCAAAAACAGTGAATTATACAGCTATATCTACGTTTATTCTTGTTTTTTTAACTTTTTCAAAAAATTACGGGGGGCTCCGCCTACCCCCTCAAAATTTCGGAGGGGGGAAGCCCTCAAAATTTTTTTGTAATTTTTTAAACCCCCCCCCCTAAATTTTTTTGTACTGATATCCCCCCAAAAAAATAATGAAACCCTAAGTACGTCCCTGCTCGCTGAATAAAAAATTTATGATAATCATTTTTTGTTGACATTGTGAACAAATTACACAACAAAATTGTTGTATACTCACAGCAATTTTTGACGAGCGCGAAGTCGCCTTTTTTAAATTAGAAGGTTATATTTGTATGTGTAAAAAATGTATATAAAAATGAAAAACTATCGATTTCGCACTTGTTAAAGATTGTTGTAAGTATGATTTTTTTCTATTGTTATTGTATCAAACTATAGAAAAACTACAACTTTATTGTGTGATTTGTTTACCGCATAAACAAATCATTGTCATAAAAGTACAAATTTCTTATTCAGTGAGCAACTGCACAAACCAGATGCTTATTTTCTGTAGTCCAAATTTGTCCACTTTAGACAAGCCCGGCACATCTTTTGTGTCTAAAAATAAACCTATGAAAAATCGACCCTTTTTCTTGCTAGAGCATTTTTCAAGGTTAATCTTCCATTTTTTTTAAACGAATTTTAGCCTAATAAATAAATTTTTATCGTGTATATTATTCGTTATTTTAGCTAAACAAAAGGAGCCGAAGCAGAAACGACTCCCGGGGCGGCCGAGATTAAGCGAAATGGCGCTAAATTCCTCCGCCGCCGCCGCTATCGAAAAACAAGAAACGGAGACCAAAGAGGAACCGAACGACGGTCCACCGGGGTCTTGGGGCGGGGACCCTGGACCCTCCGGATCCGGAACCCCATCCACCTCGACGGCGAAAAATCCCGGGAATAAAGCCGGGGGAAGGAGAGATTCGGGACAAAATGATGTGAAACATTCGGGGAGAAAAGACTCAGGAAAAAAGGACGGGAGAAAAAGCAAAGAGACGGTTTCGGAAGCGGAGACGCAGAAGGAGACGGCTGGGAAGCGGAAGACAACCGAGGAGAAAGAAGGCGGGGAGAAAAAACGACGCGGGAGGCCACGAATGGAGGATTTGGCGGGGAGAACGTCCCCCGAAACGCCGAAATCGCAAAGCGGGAAAAAGACGCATAGAAAAGGTAAAATATGGTAAAATCATGATGTAGGTTGAGAAAATTATGCCACCTAAGTCAACCGTGCCACCTAAGTCAACCGTTGGCGATTAATTTAATCAATGGAAAATTCTGTGGCTTTTGTGTTTTGTTTGAGTATTTTCGGCAAATAGGGTAGTGCATTTAATTTCGGCACTTTTCCCAATTGGGAATTTTTGATTTTGGACTATATCTTTGGTAATCCTGGACGGAATACGACGTTTGATAGCTCAAATGAGAGCTAATTATATGTAGATGACTGTCGTAAGCTTTTTATTTGTTATGTTATGATATTTTAATGTGAAATTGTGTGATTTATAATTTTAAAAAAATGTTACTCGTTTTTAGAACATGGGCATTTCATGATTACGCAATAAATTGGTTTAAAAATTAAACTGTCCTGGTAAAATTGAGTCTATTTTCCGAATTTTTAGTCCCCGTGGTTCTACGTTGCGTTTGTGGTGAGCAATCGTTATAAAATAAAATAGTGTAATTTCGGCACACTATTGCTGTAGGTAAAAACGGGTTGAATTTAGTGGTCGGGTGGTAAATTGTAGTTGTAAATAGTTAAAAGACAACGTTGAAATGTGTAGGAGTCATAGCACTACACTTAAACTCGATTAAGGGGGTCTTTTTAAAAAGTGCGGAAATTAAATGCACTTTTTTCCCAAATTTTCCTCATTTTGATACCATTTAGCATTTTAGCTGTAACTTTTTTCCAGTTACACGTTGAACAACAAGTAAAACCTTAAATTAAAGAAAACTGTCTGGAAATAATGATAGGTTTTTAAATTTTTGAAAATGATGATTTTTTGACTGAGAAACAATCGATTGTTTGTAAAGTGCCGAAATTAAATGCATACATTTAATTTCGGCAATTTTTCATTTTTTTAAAAACTGATTTAATTAAGTAAAAAAACAACTTTCGTACAGTGAATTTTTTATGACGCAACGCAGTATCGTAAAAGCTTTAAAATGGGTTATCAATCATAAAAATCAGGCCATACAGTGAAAAGTTACATTGGAAAAACGAAAAAGTGCCGAAATTAAATGCACTACCCTAGCTTACTTTTAAATTTCACTAAAAAATAACCTGACTCCACATTATTTTTTTATGGTAAAATTTAATGACCGAGTTAAATCCTCAAATTGAATTTTATTAGACGACATTTCGAGACATCAAAAGTTTTCTCTTTTTCAGACAAACACTAAAAAAACGGATACAATTATAAATAAGAAAAATAATATTTACTATACCAGACCTGTGCACTGCCCCCCCCCCCCCCCCCGGGGTTAAAACGGGGGGGCAATTCCAAAATGGGGGGGAGCACGGCGGGGCAACTTTTTTGAAACGGAGGGGCAATAAAACGGGGGGGGCAAGCAGGGGGGAAAGAAAAAAAAAGAGAAAAAAAGGAGAAAAAAAGAAGGGAAAAGGGAAAAAAGGGACAAAAAAGCGAAAATAAGGTAAAAATAGGTCTAAAATGGCTTAAAATACATTGAAATAGGCTAAAAACTGCAAAAAAAATCGCGATGATGGCGTCATCATAGGTCAAAAATGGCGTCATAATTTTTGGGTACTTTTTCATTTTTCAGCGGGGGGGGCGGCAATAAAAAGGGATGGGGGGCGAATCCTCCAATAAAGCGGGGAGACCGTGCACAGGTCTGCTATACTATAATATTTACTAAGATAAGAAAATACAGCGGATTAAAAAGGACGAAAATCACCCATTTTTGTCTGATTAAAGTAAAATAATTCAAGTTTGATAGTTTTTTCTGGGGATATATGAGTTTTGATTCGTAAAAATGATCCTTTAAAACATGTTTCAAGGTTATTGAGCTTTATATTGTTTATTAAAGATATAAAGCTTTTGAGCTTTTCTCTCTTTATGCGGAGTTCCATCCGCTGCATTATGTCTATTTTCAACCTTTTAGTTCAAGTTTTACCTTTCCCCTCGGAAAGTCTAAGTTGCGTCACTAAAAGTATTCGTTTTGAAAAATCAAAATTTTATATCATTTTTATTTAGAACATCCAAAAAGCTCAGAATCAAAGAAAACACCAATGAGTCTGAAAATAAGAAAATCTAATAAGTCTTTTGAAGGCAATAAAAACTTGGAAACTTCAGAACAAAAACCAGCTACAGGAAAGAAGCGAACAATTATTGAACTGCAATGATATTCTAACTTTTTTGTTATAAAAGATTAAAAAAAAATATTAATAAAGCCTCTTAAAATGTGGGGTAACTGACTTAATTTCGGCCACCTTTTTTCATTTTTGGATAATTTTTTTTGGTACTTCTAATAGAGCCAGGATTATTGGTCTAAGAATCAAACGACAGCTATTTTTGTTATTCCAGTGCAAAATTTAAAAATTTCTGTTACATTTAAAAATCAGTATGGACGCTTAAACTTTGTTTTTATAGTGGCCGAAGTTCAGGCACGTGCCATTAACTTCGGCCACCTAGAAAAAACTGGCTGTAACTATTAATAAAACAAACGATAAATAGTTTTAAAAGTTGAAAATTCATTGAGTTTTACCGTGTTGGACAGAATTAAACCAACACGGGAAAACTCGTGCGGCCCGGACAGTATTACACTTGTGAGTATATATGAAGTGAAATTAAGTCAATAAATGGCTATTATAATAGCTTCCTCTCCATTTTAACTCGCCTAATTAAAATGGCTACTATGCCATTATAGTGGAGAGTGTCATTTAAATGGAGAGGCTCATTATAATGGCCTACGTTTCCGCACTTTTATATAGGAGTTGCACATTTTTCGGTATATTATATATTTTTGACTTGACTGCTTACTACACTAACTACTTTCTGCCTACTTTGCTAACTCCTACTTTTTAACTACTTTGTTAACTACTTGTATTAACTACTTTATTTTTTGAAAGTAGGTAGTTAAGTAGGTAGTTAACTACTTTTAAAAAAGAAAGTAGGTAGTTAAGTAGGTAGTTAACTACTTTTAAAAAAGAAAGTAGGTAGTTAAGTAGTTAGCCAAAATCATGGTAGTTAAGTAGTTAACTACTTAAGTAGTTATCACAACACTAACTGCTACCCTCCGCCAAGAAAATAACCTGACTTTTTTGTGTTTCAATATTATTTTTGAGAAATTCCTTCGGGTCCATTTAATAATTTAATTCCAACCTAGTCAATTATGTGTTATGTAACCCTACACATACAGACGGGGGGCAAGCAGGGGGGAAAGAAAAAAAGAAAAAAGAAGGGAAAAGAGAAAAAGGGACAAAAACGCGAAAATAAGGTAAAACTAGGTCTGAAATGGCTTAAAATACATTGAAATAGGCTAAAAACTGCAATAAAAATTGCGATGATGGCGTAATCATAGGTCAAAAATGGCGTAATAATTTTAGGGTACTTTTTCATTTTTTGACGAGAGAGGGGCAAATCCTCCAATAAAACGGGGGGGCATTTCCAGACCGTGCACAGGTCTGCACATATGATGGTGAAAATCGTGTTAACTAGGTTCTTTCATGTGAATTTTAAGGTGGCCGAAATTAACGGTATCTTAAAATGCGAAGTTAAGTAAACGCATTGCAAAGTGATTTTGAAGAAAATATCAAAAGATGAAAATTAACAATTTTGAGCCTAAATAGAAGTTATTTTAAAGTTATAAAGTGCTTCGTTCTAAATTTGATGCAGTTTAAACAAAGAAAAAATCCAGAAAATTACAAAAAATTCACTTTTTGTATGAAAATATTGATAATGCAGAATAATGCAAATAAAAAACTTGCAAAAACACTTTATTGAACATTCATCCAGTTACTTTTGTGCCAGTTCTTTTGTATTTAAAAAAAAAGCCAATTTTCTAACACCACAAATTGGTGGCCGAAAATAAGGCCTGGCCGAAATTAAGTCAGATACCTTAAATAACAAATAATCAATGCATATTATTTTTTTACTGAATTATCATCATAGTGGTCTTTACCACAAAATCACATATTTTATCCAAAATTTAATATAAAAAACAGGGTCGCATTCTGACGCAACACCTACTGTTTACCCCGTTAAATGCATTCCAATAAAAAAAAACAAATATTATTTATTTCGAATTTTAATATATATATTTGTATTAATTGTGCCCTAATTTTCGAGAAATTTAAATAAATTGGTTAAAATGAAAAAAAAACGTCATTTATATTATTTATTATTATTGTCTCAATGTAGTATGTTAAATTTTCTTTAAATCCAAAAAATAAAATTCGAAGAGCAGCATTCTGTCCTGTAAAACGCCACCACTATAACTTTTTCAAACAACAGGCAGTTATGCTTCCTTCTTCACTCCCCCTCCCTTCTCTAAACCGCTACCGCATGTGGGAAAAAATGAATGCAATGAATTTTTTCCTCCCTGCCTCTGGCGCCGCAAAACCACTAATAAAAAATAAATAATTACGCAATAAAAAATTTAATCAATGGGCGTATTTTATTTTTTATTAAATTAATCCTACGAGAGAAAATATTTAATACCACGGAGAAAATATTTAACCACCTCTCGAGTTGAATAAATTCTTATTTTTAAAACAATAGAAAAAATTTAACCCAACTTTTACCTAGGTAAAATTGATTTTTCACTCGCATCCTTAAGCGCGTAAAAAAGTTAACCCGGGGTAACTTTTAACCGCGCAGCAGAATGCGCGCCTAGGGTCGCATTCTGAAGAAACCCTTATATTTACCCCGATAAATCCATTTCAATGAAAATAAAAAAAATAAATATATATTGTAAATAAATAAACCTGCCGCATATGGGACAGAAAACGATTGCAATGAATTTTTATTAAATTTTTTTTCTCCCGCCGCAAAACCACCTCGCGCAAAATAAAAAATTTAATCAATGCGCGTATTTTATTTTTATTAAATTAATTCTAGGGGATAAAATATTTAACCACCTCTCGAGTTGGATAAATTCTTATTCTTAAAACAATAGAAAAAATTTAACCCGACTTTTACCTAGGGAAAATTGATTTTTCACTCGCATCCTTAAGCACGTAAAAAAAGTTACCCTGGGGTAACTTTTAACCGCGCGTCAGAATGCGACCGCAGATTTCTCTTCCTAACTTACCGTTGTTTTGCTTCACCTTAACGCGTTCCCCTAATGGCCTTTTACCACCGATACAACCGTGAGACCTTCGTACGACAAAGGTGAAATCTTTGTCTCACGGTGGTGGTATTTTCGTATGACAAATGTCTTACGTAAACCTTACCCCGGTAAGCTCTTCGCATGACCTAGGTTTTACTTCCGTCATACATAATTTTTGTGCGCGAATAGTGCCCAGTGAGCGAGCAAATTGAAATGGTTAAAGCTGTACGGTAGCAATATGCAAATTTTTACAAAATGAAATATCCTACGTAATACATTGTATCCGTGACAAAAATCTGCATATTGCCACCGTACCGCTTTAACCATTTCAATTTGCTCCCTCACTGGGTACCACTCGCGCAAAAAATTAGGTATTGCGGAAGTATGACATAGGTCGCACGAACGTTTCACGGTTGTAGCCGAGGAAAAGGCAATTAAGGGAACGGGTTAAGATTCTTTAAAACTTGTAGCTTTATATAAATCATTGAAGAGTTGGAGCTCCGTAGCTCCCTTTATTCTAAACGACCAGAACATGACCTTGAGGTATAGAAGCATACAATCACCAACAAACAATGCACATACATTTTATTGTTTTAACAAAAACATTCGTCATTTACCACGCGCTTCAATTAAAGAACTGAAAAGATTAAGGTTAAGGTGAATATCCCCAAATAAAACCTCGAAACTGCCAGCTGCCCTCCTAAAATTTGGGGGTTCAAGTAATGAAAACGCTAAACTTGGAGTTATTGACGAATGACTCTAAAATCAGGTATAGCCCCCTCCCAAAAAAAAGAATGGAGGCTAAAATTTGACAAAATGCTTTTGTATATAAAATTTGCGTAATATTGATAATAAAGTCAACTTACAAATTTTAATATTGTGTAAATTTAAATTCACATAACGTCGAAAATGACACTGCAACTTATTATCTATTATTCAGTTACGCAATTCTCCAATGAAAAAACGGATGATAAAATTATCCCTTCCATATTGTGAGTTTTTTGCTTTTTATGATTTGTATCGCCTGGGTTTTTACGAGATGCGGTTGAACCCTGATCATACATGAGCATAGGGGGCACCCCTTAGCCTCGAAATTTCGGAGCTTCCCCTAGAAAAAATCTAGCCCCCCTCCCCCCCAATTTTTTTTTATTTTGACACCCTAACCCCCTCTAAAATTTCAATCCACCTCCTCCCCCCACCCTTCCGAGCCAAATTGGGTATAAATCTAGGTCAAAATTTACTGTCACAAACACGTTTTTGTGGTGAAACAGTATTTTTGTACTTTTTTTACACATAAAAAGCCTATTTTGGTGTATAAATTCTATATTAGTGCTAAAAAACTTGAATCGATGATATAAAATACCTCTGTTTGGAAACCCGACCCCTTCTGACCCCCCTCTAGATTTCAAACTGGCCTTTCCCGGGTCGACCTGCCCCCCCCCCCTAAAAAGCTAGGGTGAGTACCGATCCCCCCTGGACCACCCTCCTAGTTTTCAAAAGGCCATTTACCCGGGGTAGCCACCTCCTCCCTAGCTTGCCGGTTCATGCTCGTGTATGACCCTGATAATGCGCAATTTTCAATATAAGAAGATAAGGGATCTGACTAGTGATGTCACCCGGAACTCTGTAATTTTTTTCGCGAATAACCGAAGAAAATTCCATTGTGCTATTTTTTTTTAAACTTATTGTTTTTCCAAACTTATATTATTAAAGTATTAAAAATAAAATCTGACTAAGATTACTTAAAACATTACTTTAACATTTAAAGAACTTTAGAGGTAATCTTTGGAACTCCCCGTGTTTTATGTTTGGAGCCCTGGAGCATAATATTTGGGAATAAAATCAACGATAATTTTGACATCGATATATTTATTTTGTACACAGCAGAAATGTGCACTGCCCCCCCCGGGGGGCGCAAGCAGGGGAGAAAAAAGAAAAAGTAAAAAAGCTGCGAAATTTAAGGTAAAATAGATCTAAAATGGCTTTAAAGGCACTGAAATAGGGTAAAAACTGCAAAAAATTGGTGATCATAATAATAATAGGTCAAAAATTGCGCCATGATTTTGGATACTTCTTCATTTTTGGTCGTGGGGGGGGGGAACAGCCACTAATATTTCAAGACCGTGCAGAGGTCTGATATAGCTAAATTTTTACTTATGTTCTTTTCTTTTTTGTAAGCTGTGTTGCGAGTACTAAAGTCAATTAGACCTTGTTTTAAAATTAAATACTATACCAAAAACTATAGCATAAAAGTCACGTCATTGTCTTTTGTGTAATCGTGATCTTGATCAAAGAAGCCTCAGCAACGAATCCCGGTCTCGTACAATTTTGTCATGATATATAGGGGGTCAATTTTTGCTGGCCTTAATGTCACAAACGGGTACGTTTCGATTTAACAATTATAGTACCTATGGTAGTTATTAACTTGTTTTTTTCAAAAAAAAATTATCCCTTCAATTTTCAAAAAAATATAGGTGTTTGAGTTGCTTTCTATTAGCCATAATATTTAATTGTTCCTAATTAGCTATTAAAATTCGTTTGTTCACCAGGACGAATTATGGTAGAAAGTTGCTTTGAAATAAATATTAACTTTCTGGTTAAATTAAAGATGTAATTAAAGACTGAATATTTTTCATACTTAAATGATTTGCAGGCGTTACGTTAGTTTCCGTTTAAAATGGGTCTACGCAATTTGACCGCAACGTAATTTTCTTCAACATTAAATTTAATTTGCAGATGACCTTCCTTCGGGTAATTGTCCAACCGAAACCTAAAAATCAAGCCGTATGAATCAATCATAGTCAACTCAAATAGATCGAATGTCAACTTACTTAAAGGTTATTTTAGCGAAAGATTTTTTTGGGGTGGAAAAACTACTGGGAACGGCATAATAATGTATAGTTACTACTTACTTATGTTTATTACAATTGCATTGGATCAAACCTGTCCATTCATATACTCTAAGTTTTTTTGCATAACAATTGAAACGGAAAAAACTGCTTTGAAAACTTTTGGTAATTCATTTTGGTTTTGTCATTATGTTTTTTTAGAAAACTGAAATATTTTGTTCATTTTAAATGTGGGTTTGCATTGCACCAAAATCGAGTACTTTCCTTCGTCTTTACATTTCGTAACCTACATTAACCAACTGTGTTTTAAAAGATTTATATGTAAGCGCTTTTAATAACAAAATATCTGTAAAAGAATAAAATTTTTCGTTCGGTGGTATAAAAAAGATATTAATTACTTTTTTCACCAAAACATCCTTGCCAATTTTTTTAATTAAGTAATTTATTTTATTTTAAAATTTGTTCAAAAACCGTTTAACTGACGATAGGAAAATAAAATCTAGCTAACCTAACCTCGATAAATTGAATATCGAATCGAATATTTAACAACAAAACCATTCAAATTTTTTAACAAAAGCGGTTTAATAATAAAGATCAAAACCTGTATTTTAAAAATTATTTATCAAATTACTCAATTTGGAACCCAAATGAAAATTTTTAAAAGGCTAAAGTTGTTTATTTTTGTATATTTTTTTATGAAAAGGCAAAATTAAAAAAAAAATCTGCGTTCTTATTTTGTTTTTAAAAAAAACCGTCATAACCGCACAATTTTAATATTGGTCCGCTCATGTCTGCATACATATTTTCGAGGTGAGCCAGTTATAATTCAACCATAACAAAAGTTAGGGAAAGAGTATTAACATACACGTGAGTTTGTTATGTAATTCACCAACGTTAAAAATTTAGGTGCAAAAGATTTGTGTGATTTATTCGAAAAAATGAGTCAAAGACGAACTAGAGCACATCTAAGTCTAATGAAAAAATTTTAATAAACCCTTAAAAACGATTGCCCCGAAACAACATTCGCGATGTTTTCGACAAAATTTGAGGTTTTCGCCTAAAATTTATGTAGTTTTGTCGTTATAGGAAATAGAAAAAAACCAGTTTTTCTTTTAAAGCAACCGCGA